>JAXIVJ010005887.1:62500-65000 GCA_036785665.1 Chirona hameri
AACATGAGCATAGGCTGCATTTTCTATCATCGTATCTCTTTTCTTTCAGCTGATTTGTGTCTCGCGTTACATTTCAGATACACAAAGCCAAAAGGCCAGCTGCCGGACTACGAGACTCCGGTGGTGCTGCCGCGCTCCAAACACAGCGTGGAGGACTTCTGCAACAAAATCCATCGGACAATCGTCAAGGAATTCAAATAGTGAGTCGCCCAATATAGGCACCATAAACATACATTATCACCAATCAATGGATACGACAATTAAAAGTAAAGGAAACTACTGGATGTGTTTTTTTTTTACAAAGAAATGAATTGGAACAGTTGGCATGGAACCATCCACAAATTTGTCCAGCTACACCCGGTATTGATTGGGGTCTCAGCAGAACACCATTGGCTGCGGTGGGCGTTAAACGCTCCTGGTTATCTTCAAAACTAATAATCGTAGCAAGGCGGTATTCTAAAGCACTGAATGAGACGAATCTAAATCATACTAAAAAATGTCAAAGTGAGGTCAAATGTCAGGTCACGTTCAGGTCAACGCTAAAAATTGACGTATTTGAGGTTATTGGCCATACTTTCCATCGGAAGCCTTCGATTACGACCATGATCACCCAATGTGCTGCCAAAGGTATGATACACGTCCCGTGTGAGCTAAAGTGAGATTGTTGGCAAAGGTTAAGGTCAGAGACCTTTCTTATAAAAAAATCGAGCCGTGGCTTGATTTTTTTTCTTCAAAGAATGGCCTCAGGACCCGGCGCGGGAGATGTTTAGCGTCGAACCTGCGCCTCAGAAATGCAGCAGGAAAGCCAAATAATATGCAAGTATTTTACACACTGCCCGAACATAACAAATTTCCAGTCCTGAGGCCATTCTTTTAGAGAAAAATATCGGGCCACGGCTCGTTTAAAAAAAAAATAATATCACATCTCTGGTCTCTGGTCACAAAATGTCACTATGCACAAAATATCTACGAAAGTCATGCAACACATGTTTTATGAATTAGTTTCCACGTAGAATTCGATAGTGATAGTCATTTTACCACCTGACTTCATTTACGTGAAGTTAATGTCAAGTTCAGGTCACTGAAGGTCAAAATTTGAAATTGATGAATATAAATCAAAATGCATGTTTCTAGACCAGTTTTGTCTCGGAGATACAGTGCTGGCATTTATTTGTCTGTATCTGGTCAATAAAAGCAAAACAAAAACGCAATTTCAAAATATGACAGTCATGAGTTACCATACTTGAGATGCTATTAAGTCAGTCAAAAATGATATCATTTTGAAATTTGGTATGCTAGTTCCCCATATGCAGTTGACTAACATATTCTGTTTTTTTTTCATATCTTTGAAGACAAAAAATGATTGTGTGGTCATTAAACAAAAAATTGTGGGGAAAAAAAAATCCAAAATCCGAGATAGCATGTTGTAGCCCTTCCCATTTGCTATCTTCTGACGTTTTTGTTGGATTGCATGTTGCTCAAAGTATGGCATTTATACGGTCTGTTAAAGTTTAGCTGATTTTTGTTTAAAACTCTTGTGTAGTTACGTCACTAAATTCGCTATAACTCGATTTGTTTTCGACGAACTTTATTTATTTTGGCACAGAAGACTTAAAATCGATGTAGAAGAATTTACCCGAAATTTCACGTTGATAGCGATATTGGTTTTTGAGCTATTAAGAAAGTTCATCAGGGGGAGGGGGCGTTAACTCCTCCCTCCCCCACACACACACACACACACACACACACACACACACACACACACACACACACACACACACACACACACACACCACACACACACACACACACACACACACACACACACACACACACACCACACACACACACACACACACACACACACACACACACACACACACACACACACACACACCACACACACACACACACACACACACACACACACACACACACACACACACACACACACACCACACACACACACACACACACACACCACACACCACACACACACACACACACACACACACACACACACACACACACACACACACACACACACACACACACACACACACACACACACACACACACACACACACACACCACACACACACACACACACACACACACACACACACACACACACACACACACACACACACACACACACACACACACACACACACACACACACACACACACACACACACACACACACACACACACACACACACACACACACACACACACACACACACACACACACACACACACACACACACACACACACACACACACACACACACACACACACACACACACACACACACACACACACACACACACACACACACACACACACACACACACACACACACACACACACACACACACACACACACACACACACACACACACACACACACACACACACACACACACACACACACACACACACACACACACACACACACACACACACACACACACACCACACACACACACACACACA
>JAXIVJ010005888.1:0-5000 GCA_036785665.1 Chirona hameri
AGAACTTGTCCCAGAATGGATTGCGCACTTGCGGTTTCTTGCCGAATTCGATAAGCGCTCAGCATGTTTTCTTTTGATGTCCTGTTTTAAATACTGTGATTTTCCTTTCCAAGGGCCAGAACTAGCGTCCACATCACAATAACCACAGATTACTGTTTCACGGGACCCCATCGTGATTATCAAAAAATAATTTAACTTAAAGAACGCCATACAACATGGCCCAGCCGCACTTCAACACTGACGAACGGACGACTTCAACGGACGAAAGCGTTCTGGTATAAACAAACCACCAAGCAGAAGATTACCTTGGCAGCTCAGCGGGAAACAACACATGAAGGAAATTGTGTATGTCTGAAATGATATACACAACTCACTCACCTTCATGGAATTGTCACATCCAAAGTGTGCGCACTTGTGACTGTCACAGTGGTGAAGGAATAGGGCCACTGACCGTGTGGGTAAGATTTTGTAGACCCCAGCATCCAGTTTTGGCAAAGTTTTGGCACCGTAGGGATTCCTTCACCATTCGTGAAGCTGGATTGAATATATCCTGACGCCAAAATACTTAGTGTTCACCAAAATTCCTAGTCACCAAATTTGCTGAAGAGTAACTACATTCTTATCTGATCACTTTTGTATTGAAATTTGTCACAAAATCTCATCGTTTTCCAAAACTGTCACCTTGGCACGTGGGCGAGTGCGTAAGAATATGCAGCTCTGGTCACACGTGGAATTATGCAAGGTCATATATAAATTATGGAGCTATTGTGATAAGAAGTTGAAGTGGAACTAGACAGGTTTGCATTCTTAGATAAAGTCTTAGGCCACTTAATATTTCTTTGCAAAATGTTTTTTTACAGCCTTTCCATCTTTATAATTGTAATTGCATAAAATACGATAATTTGTTCACTACCAAAACTACCAATGTATGAATGGAATATGCCCCTTTCTCATGTGGAACTAAATAGTAAATATGTATCAATAAATATTATCAGTAATATATATTTACAATAATATTAACAATAATTATTATCATATAGGTAGATGGTTGTGTTCCATAGGTACTTGTTATTTGTTATACAAAATATTTTGGGGTGACCTGGGGCAATGGGATGACTAAATATAAAAATGTTATACTCTTCCCCCCCCCCCCCCCCACCTAGTTACTAGTGATGACAGTCGGAAAATTATTCGGGGTAGTTGTTTCTGTTTGACTGCACTCGCATCTCACACTGCTGCAGTTACTGAGCTGATGAATTGATCATGAATTGACCCTGTATTTTGATTTATTAAGTTTCAATGTTGTGTCCAGTGTCCACTCCTTACTAGGTCGTACTAGTTATCGCTTTTAATTTTTAGCTGTAACATTGTTATTTGTTATGATGGTGTTGTGCTGTTGTATATTTTGTTTTCTTCTCACAATTTGTCATGATTTTTAAGCATGTATGTTCTGACTTCTGCCAATATTTATTTATATTTATTTAGTTTTGTCATTGATAACTTGTACTGATTCCGCATGAGATCGGCAAGCCTGATTTCAGGACACAGCTTCAGGCACGCCGGGCCTGAATCTGGGCCAAGCGCCGGCTCCGTGGTCCTGAAATTTATATGTCTAGCGGTCTGTTTGCATTTTTTGATACGTTCTGATTTCACAAAGTATCTGAATAATACCTGAATTCCTGTTTCTAGATTCAGGTACAAAGTACCCTATGCAGCGTGGTTCCCCTTAGCGTCGATATTGGCACGGTGCCAAGCTTCGTGGACGCAACAGTTGGCCGCTCGTTTAGCATTAGCATTAGCACCACCTAACGTCGCACGACAAAACAACAGCTTCATTGGCCCAGACCGACTACGTTAACGCTGCCAACATTTTGTCCGCCCTGCTGAAGACAACCACTGTTTCCAACGAAAGTTTGCAGGAACAAGGGTTCGACGATATTCAATCCAACTTCTGGGAGTTATTCAGCAGCAGTTCGGTTTCAAGCATTCGTGGAGTTTTCGATTCCGCTTTTATGAAGCCAGGTGGCGCGGCACCAGCGATCGAGGCGGCTGCCTCGCTGCACTGCCTCGCCGGCCCCGCTCGAGAGGCACTCCCGTCAGACTGTTAGGCTGGTCGATGGCACTCTCGCGACGCGCCAAACAACCTTTTTTAAATGGGTTTCACTTTAGCGACGCCCAAGCCGCCGCCGCCGATTTGAATGTTCCACACAGCAACCGCGAGAGAGCTCTCGTGGCGTAGATGCACTCGACCCGGAGTTATAAAGCGGACTCGAAGAAAACTGGGCAATACGTAACGGATAGAGTGACTCATGCTGCATGTGATACCATAGATGGAATAGCGGATTTTAGTGTCTGATTATAATTTAAACTCAAATTGTCGCTTCCAAACAATAGGCACACTCTCGATTGTTATTGCTTATATATTACTTCCCTTTGGATATAGTCGAAGGAAGAATTTGGGTAAAATGAACTTAAAAATGGACTAAGAATGGATTACAATTTTACGAAAGCCTGAAAGTATACCTTTATACTCGTAACGAATCTCAACATGTTATCCTGTTCTAGATAGTTCAATAAATTGAATGTATTTGTACGACCAGTAGTGATTTTAAAAGAGTAATTAATGTTAATAAAAAAGACTGGTGCGTAAAACGAACGTATCACCATCAGCCAAAATAAGCTGCTCTAAAGTACGCCACGTTACATTTGTTTTCGCTTAAAAAAAAACGTTTTCTCCCGTGAGGACGACGCTATACAGTTCAATGGCATGGATGAGTTTTTGATGATGAAAACAATCTGGAAACCGAAAAACTCATTAAAAAAGCAAAAAACATCCGTCGTGTACCTTTACGTTGAAAAAAATATTTGCTGGTTCTTAAAATGTACACATCTCGTGAAGAAACAACGTAGCCACATTGAATCGCAATGCTTATTCCACAGACCATTCCCAATTTAAACAGATTCATCGCTGGCAGGGAAGTATTGCATATGCATCTGCAATCTCTCGTCCGCGGCTAATTTGAAACATTGAATATCGGAAGCGCTCGGCCAGAGCGGCGGATATCAGACTATGAGGCCGGCTGCAGAGCGATCGAACGCGGCGCCCTGCCGGCGGACCATATCGGACTGCGTGGAAGACGGATGGCGCGCTGAGGCCCTGGGATGGAGGGTCCAGCCATGGGCGGGATGGTCCTGCCACCGCTGCAGCTCTACGCGCCATGTTCTGCCGGGGGCGGGAGGGGCCTGGGGGGAATGGGTTGTAGGTGTGGTACTTTTTTACTTAGTTGTAGTGAGGGCATGGGGTATGGTTGAATTTGGGGTGTGTGGGTTTGGATTTTGGGGGGTTGTATTGGTGGGTGTGGATAGGAGAGTGAGTGTGTGTGTGTGTGTGTGTGTGTGTGTGTTGTGTGTGAGTGTGTGAGTGTGTGAGTCGTGTGAGTGTGAGTGTGTGAGTGTGTGGAGTGTGTGAGTGTGTTGAGTGTGTGAGTGTGTGAGTGTGTGAGTGTGTGAGTGTGTGAGTGTGTGAGTGTGTGAGTGTGTCGAGCTGTGTGAGTTGTGAGTGTGTGAGTGGTGAGTGTGTGCGTGTGTGAGTGTGTGAGTGTGTGGTGTGTGAGTGTGTGAGCTAGTATGAGTGCTGAGTGAGTGAGTGTGTGAGTGTGTCGAGTGACGTGAGTGTGTGAGTGTGTGAGTGCTGTGAGTGTGTGAGTGTCGAGAGTGTGTGAGTGTGTGAGCTGTGTGAGTGATGAGCTAGTAGAGTCGAGAGATCGTGTGTGAGTGTGAGTGTGTGAGTGTGTTAGTGTGTGAGTGTTGTGAGTAGTGATGAGTGCTAGAGATCGAGTGTGTAGTGTGTAGTGTGTGAGTGTGTGAGTGTGTGAGTGTGTAGAGTGTGTGAGTGTGTGAGTGTGTGAGTGTGTGAGTGTGTGAGTGTCGTGAGTAGAGTGCTGAGAGTGATCGTGAGGCGTGTGTGAGTGTGTGAGTGTGTGAGTGTGATGAGTGATCGTATATATCTAGTGAGAGCTGAGAGAGTGCTAGAGATCTATATATCTATATATCTATATATAGAGTGTCGAGAGATCTAGATATCTAGAGAGTGCTAGAGTAGCTGTGAGTAGTGTGATAGTCTAGATAGCTAGAGTAGCTAGTGATTCGTGTGAGCTGTGAGACGTGAGTGAGTGCTAGAGAGCTCTGAGAGTGAGAGAGTAGTGCTGAGTGCTGAGATTGTGTGAGTGTGTCGAGTGTAGTGAGTGTGTAGATCGTAGAGAGCTAGAGAGTCGAGAGAGCTGAGTATAGCTAGAGTGCTAGTAGATCGTAGAGAGCGTGAGAGCTGTGATAGCTGTGAGTGCTAGTGAGCTAGTAGTGAGCTAGATAGCTGAGTGTGTGAGTGTGTAGAGTGTGTGAGCTAGATGAGTGCTAGAGAGCTAGTGTGAGATCTATAGATCTGTGTAGAGCTAGTGAGAGTCGAGAGAGCTGTAGTAGCTAGTAGTGAAGTAGTGAGAGTGCTAGTATATCTAGTAGTGAGTGTGTGAGTGTGTGAGTGGTGTGAGTGTGTGAGTGTGTGAGTAGCTAGTAGAGTCGTAGAGTGAGTGCTAGAGAGTCGAGTGAGTGTGAGATAGCTAGTAGAGCTAGTGAGTGCTAGTGAGTGCTAGAGAGTCGTAGTGAGTATCGAGATCTAGATATCTAGAGTAGTGCTAGAGAGTCGTAGAGTGAGAGTAGTGTGAGTGTGTTGAGTGCTATGAGAGTGCTGAGATAGCTAGAGAGTGTGTGAGTGTGTGAGTGTGTGAGTCGATAGCTAGTAGAGTCGAGAGAGCTGAGAGATCTAGTGAGAGTGCTAGAGATCGTGAGTAGATAGCTGAGAGTGTGCGAGTGTGAGAGTCTGAGAGAGCTAGATCTAGAGATCGATGAGATCTATATGAGTGTGAGAGTGTGAGAGTGTGAGAGTCGATAGAGCTAGAGAGCTTATTCTCTATATCTCTATATCTGAGAGATCGAGAGAGCTAGTG
>JAXIVJ010005888.1:15000-47500 GCA_036785665.1 Chirona hameri
GTGTGTGTGTGTGTGTGTGTGTGTGTGTGTGTGTGTGTGTGTGTGTGTGTGTGTGTGTGTGTGTGTGTGTGTGTGTGTGTGTGTGTGTGTGTGTGTGTGTGTGTGTGTGTGTGTGTGTGTGTGTGTGTGTGTGTGTGTGTGTGTGTGTGTGTGTGTGTGTGTGTGTGTGTGTGTGTGTGTGTGTGTGTGTGTGTGGGTGTGTGTGTGTGTGTGTGTGGTGTGTGTGTGTGTGTGTGGTGTGTGTGTGTGTGTGTGTGTGTGTGTGTGTGTGTGTGTGTGTGTGTGTGTGTGTGTGTGTGTGTGTGTGTGTGTGTGTGTGTGTGTGTGTGTGTGTGTGTGTGTGTGTGTGTGTGTGTGTGTGTGTGTGTGTGTGTGTGTGTGTGTGGTGTGTGTGTGTGTGTGTGTGTGTGTGTGTGTGTGTGTGTGTGTGTGTGTGTGTGTGTGTGTGTGTTGTGTGTGTGTGTGTGTGTGTGTGTGTGTGTGTGTGTGTGTGTGTGTGTGTGTGTGTGTGTGTGTGTGTGTGTGTGTGTGTGTGTGTGTGTGTGTGTGTGTGTGTGTGTGTGTGTGTGTGTGTGTGTGTGTGTGTGTGTGTGTGTGTGTGTGTGTGTGTGTGTGTGTGTGTGTGTGTGTGTGTGTGTGTGTGTGTGTGTGTGTGTGTGTGTGTGTGTGTGTGTGTGTGTGTGTGTGTGTGTGTGTGTGTGGTGTGTGTGTGTGTGTGTGTGTGTGTGTGTGTGTGTGTGTGTGTGTGTGTGTGTGTGTGTGTGTGTGTGTGTGTGTGTGTGTGTGTGTGTGTGTGTGTGTGTGTGTGTGTGTGTGTGTGTGTGTGTGTGTGTGTGTGTGTGTGTGTGTGTGTGTGTGTGTGTGTGTGTGTGTGTGTGTGTGTGTGTGTGTGTGTGTGTGTGTGTGTGTGTGTGTGTGTGTGTGTGTGTGTGTGTGTGTGTGTGTGTGTGTGTGTGTGTGTGTGTGTGTGTGTGTGTGTGTGTGTGTGTGTGTGTGTGTGTGTGTGTGTGTGTGTGTGTGTGTGTGTGTGTGTGTGTGTGTGTGTGTGTGTGTGTGTGTGTGTGTGTGTGTGTGTGTGTGTGTGTGTGTGTGTGTGTGTGTTGTGTGTGTGTGTGTGTGTGTGTGTGTGTGTGTGTGTGTGTGTGTGTGTGTGTGTGTGTGTGTGTGTGTGTGTGTGTGTGTGTGTGTGTGGTGTGTGTGTGTGTGTGTGTGTGTGTGTGTGTGTGTGTGTGTGTGTGTGTGTGTGTGTGTGTGTGTGTGTGTGTGTGTGTGTGTTGTGTGTGTGGTGTGTGTGTGTGTGTGTGTGTGTGTGTGTGTGTGTGTGTGTGTGGTGTGTGTGTGTGTGTGTGTGTGTGTGTGTGTGTGTGTGTGTGTGTGTGTGTGTGTGTGTGTGTGTGTGTGTGTTGTGGTGTGTGTGTGTGTGTGTGTGTGTGTGTGTGTGTGTGTGTGTGTGTGTGTGGTGTGTGTGTGTGTGTGTGTGTGTGTGTGTGTGTTGTGTGTGTGTGTGTGTGTGTGTGTGTGTGTGTGTGTGTGTGTGTGTGTGTGTGTGTGTGTGTGTGTGTGTGTGTGTGTGTGTGTGTGTGTGTGTGTGTGTGTGTGTGTGTGTGTGTGTGTGTGTGTGTGTGTGTGTGTGTGTGTGTGTGTGTGTGTGTGTGTGTGTGTGTGTGTGTTGTGTGTGTGTGTGTGTGTGTGTGTGTGTGTGTGTGTGTGTGTGTGTGTGTGTGTGTGTGTGTGTGTGGTGTGTGTGTGTGTGTGGGGGTGGGGGTGGGGGTGGGGGTGGGGGTGGGGGGTGGGGGTGGGGGTGGGGGTGGGGTGGGGGTGGGGGTGGGTGGGTGTGGGTGGGTGGGTGGGTGGGTGTGTGTGTGTGTGTGTGTGTGTGTGTGTGTGTGTGGTGTGTGTGTGTGTGTGTGTGTGTGTGTGTGTGTGTGTGGTGTGTGTGTGTGTGTGTGTGTGTGTGTGTGTGTGTGTGTGTGTGTGTGTGTGTGTGTGTGTGTGTGTGTGTGTGTGTGTGTGTGTGTGTGTGTGTGTGTGTGTGTGTGTGTGTGTGTGTGTGTGTGTGTGTGTGTGTGTGTGTGTGTGTGTGTGTGTGTGTGTGTGTGTGTGTGTGTGTGTGTGTGTGTGTGTGTGTGTGTGTGTGTGTGTGTGTGTGTGTGTGTGTGTGTGTATGTGTTGGCGTGTGTCAGTGTTTTGTATTCTTGTTTTTACTTGTGTGATTTTATTGTATGCTTTTTCTGACCATGTTCCCTGTGTTTTTAACTCATGACGAGAGGTTGTAATAGCCACAGGCACATGTGGACGACCTTAATAAAAGTCTGTATCTGTATCTGTATCTGTATTAGATATAGAAGGCTAAGAGGAGATCTAATTGAAGTCTTCAAATTTGTAAATAGTCAGCATTCTGGATATTTAAAGGGTATGTTTGAGTTCAATAGGGAACATCGAGGTAGAGGTCATCAGCATAAACTCATTATGAAACAAAGTAGGACCAGGCTACGGCAGTCATTTTTCAGTAGAAGGGTTGTAGGACATTGGAATATGCTACCAGGGGATGTCGCTGATGCAGTGACACTTGCTTCCTTCAAAATTAGATTAGATAAATACTTTACAGAGAAGGGATTAGTTCATAAATACTCGTGGGATTAGCCTTCTTTTATGCAGGTAGAGTAAGGTGATTTGAAGGGGCGAGACTGGTGGAGGGGGGGGGGGGGGGGGGGGGGGGGGGTGCAACCTCGGATGGGCCCAAGAGGCTCTTTGTTGCACTTTTCTTTTATGTCTTTATGTATGCATGCATGTATGCATGCATGTATGCATGCATGTATGCATGCATGTATGCATACATGTATGCATGCATGTATGCATGCATGTATGCATGCATGTATGCATGCATGTATGCATGCATGTATGCATGCATGTATGCATGCATGTATGCATGCATGTATGCATGCATGTATGCATGCATGTATGCATGCATGTATGCATGCATGTATGCATGCATGTATGCATGCATGTATGCATGCATGTATGCATGCATGTATGCATGCATGTATGCATGCATGTATGCATGCATGTATGCATGCATGTATGCATGCATGTATGCATGCATGTATGCATGCATGTATGCATGCATGTATGCATGCATGTATGCATGCATGTATGCATGCATGTATGCATGCATGTATGCATGCATGTATGCATGCATGTATGCATGCATGTATGCATGCATGTATGCATGCATGTATGCATGCATGTATGCATGCATGTATGCATGCATGTATGCATGCATGTATGCATGCATGTATGCATGCATGTATGCATGCATGTATGCATGCATGTATGCATGCATGTATGCATGCATGCATGCATGCATTATGTATGTATGTATGTATGCATGCATGTATGCATGCATGCATGTATGCATGCATGTATGCATGCATGTATGCATGCATGCATGTATGCATGCATGTATGTATGTATGTATGTATGTATGTATGTATGTATGTATGTATGTATGTATGTATGTATGTATGTATGTATGTATGTATGTATGTATGTATGTATGTATGTATGTATGTATGTATGTATGTATGTATGTATGTATGTATATGTATGCGAGACTGGTGGAGGGGGGGGGGGTGGGGGGGTGGGGGTGGGGGTGGGGTGGGGTGCAACCTCGGATGGGCCCAAGGGGCTCTTTGTTGCACTTTTCTTTTATGTCTTTATGTCTTTATATCATATTTATCGAAGTTAAAATATCAAAATCATATCAAATTGTTTATTAGGATGATACCATACAATTATTTTCAAATTAAAATGGAACTATTGTCTGATAACGAGACTTCTCAACAGACCGAGCACATTTCAAAAGCGTAAAATACATGCCTAACATTTTAATTGTATCGCCTCTGCTTGACGGTGGATTGTATCGCCTCTGCTTGACGGTGGATTGCATCGCCTCTGCTTGACGGTGGATTGTATCGCCTCTGCTTGACGGTGGATTGTATCGCCTCTGCTTGACGGTGGATTGTATCGCCTCTGCTTGACGGTGGATTGTATCGCCTCTGCTTGACGGTGGATTGTATCGCCTCTGCTTGACGGTGGATTGTATCGCCTCTGCTTGACGGTGGATTGTATCGCCTCTGCTTGACGGTGATTGTATCGCCTCTGCTTGACGGTGGATTGTATCGCCTCTGCTTGACGGTGGATAATGCAATATTGTGTCGGTGAACATCACGAGACTCCTGAAGAGTCTGTTTACCAAGAGCCTGTTCAGAAGCTGCGCAACAGAGCCGGCTATTGTGTGTGCCGCGGACGTATCTTCTGCAGCTGATGTTCTGTCGGCATCTTGATTCAGGTGTTGGCAGCACTCGGCGGCCTTCATCGTCAGCGGCACGCCAGGCTGTTGATATGCTCCGTGCGTTCCACAGCATTCATCAAATGAAGGATGAGCTGGTTGGTTGGACTCCAGATAATTATTGCATCCTTATGTACTATGATGCTGGCGAGTACGTCCACATTTTTAGCGTCAAATTAAAGCGATTGATAATGTTCTTAACTTGCGTTGGAAAGCTTAACATTATCCGGAGATATAGCCCGAGGCGCAGAGGACCAAAAAGCCTATATGGTCCAATGTACTAACTCGAAAGCGAATGTGGCCCATATAGATAACCGTTTTCGACGCACATGCCGTGATTAAAATGGTAAAATGACTCAGAAAGCTGTTTCGATCACACAAGGCAAAAACAAATTGGCGCACGGCTGAAAGATATTTGTTCAGAGTAGCAAAACTTTGAAACAAAGCTTGAATTTCTTTTCTTTTTATAATCAGCCTCTGTTGATCAGAGATCACCAATTGTGTTGGGCGTTATTAGCACAAGAGCGACATTTTCTAGTTGTTAATTATATGGATTCATTCTCAGATAATCATAATTTGTATTGCATATACCTTATGCACGCTTATCACTTAGGACTGGCTCAAATGTGACTTTACGTCTTCTTATAAGATTTGAAATGTCGTTCATCGACGTGAGAAAACGATAAGGTGAATACAGGGGCGTAGGAGCATGTTCAAGTGGGGGGGGGGGGGGGGGGGGGGGGGGGGGGGGGGGGGGGGGGGGGGGGGGGGGGGGGGGGGGGGGGGCAGGAGGCATTCTGAAGTCGATTCTTTCCATGCAACGCCCATAGGCGTAATGTTAAAATCCAAAATGTTGGGGCAGGGGGGGGGGGGGGCGGCTGCCCCCCCTATCCCACCTGTTTCTATGCCTATGGGTGAATAGCAATACGATAACAGTATGACACAAATTGATCATCATTCTTTATTATCTATTTTTATCTTGAGAATTACAAGAGGCAGACGAAGAAAACAAAAGCAGACAAAGATACAACAAAACATAAATTGTATTTACAAGCCATTTTGCATGCCACTGCTACCAATTGGAACACAAAAGATTAACATGATAGAGATACACATATGTTATTAGTGAAATCAATCATGCTCGTGGCATAGCAAACAAAGCGCGAGCCACGTTTCTGCTGGCGGGGATAGAGGTTATTAGTCTCACCCAGCTGCTGATAGCGGAAGTGGGACATTAATTATTAATCAGTCGCGTTCCGCTCGCGGCTGATTTTCCTTTAATGTAGCAAATTAGCAGCGAAACCGAGCGAATGTTGTGCTCTGGTGTTTGCATATCTGGAAGCATTAGACAAACTGTAAACAGAGTTAACTTTTGGTGTAAGGCAAACTAGCGTAGCTTGCAACGGCGAACAACCATCTGAATGATTTATTGTACTCACTTCGCTAGATGAAAATTATTTGTGATGTGTTTGCCAATAATATTACCACTACGCACGCATGACGCCAGGGGCGGATCCAGGGGGGGGGGGTTAAAGAGGCCATTCCCCCACCAAAGGTCCTGAAACTATGATTTACTCCTCCCCAAACGGTCGGACGTACCAGTTGTAAAATTGCCTTTGCAGCAGTCAAAATCCAGCTATCCACAGTGAAAAAACTTGAAAATCACCAAAACAACCAAAAGCCGAATGAGGCCCCAGGCGTCCTTGTTATTCTGAGACAGAAGCCACCGGAGCGAGTCAGTAAGGCCACATACGGGCGGGGGGGGGGGAGTGGGGTATCCAATAGCTCCCGGTCGACGCGCCCTCCGGCAACTCGCAATAGCGTCGCAAGGCTCCCTCCACACAGTACAAGCATATAATTTGCCAGAGAACCCGTGTTGCACGCGGAAGTCGCATTGAGCTAAACACGCGCTAAACTGCTTGATAAAACACAGCGAAGGCGCTGGTCACCGCCGAAATGCATCGCTGAAAGCATTGAATAATGCGCGGCGAAGCACTGCCTGCACGCTAGGTATCTGTTGCGCCGCCAGCAGTGCTGTATGGTGTGCTATGCGAGGCAAGCGTAGCGCAGATTTGATGGCTGTCGCCTGCCACGACTCCAGGCGCGCGATGTCAGCGGACATCAGGTATAGCACAGTGCAGAGCCATATAGCATAGCCGGTGACACTACAGCGCGCCAGAGGTAGGCCTTGTCTGCCGCCGGCAGGTGCGAGTTAAACATGCCGGCTGGCGTGAGACCGAAGAAAGCCCCCTCTACCGCGGCGCAGTCGCGCGTTCACGTGATCGGCGCCTTGCAGCTGCGAGCGAAGCTGCACTCCCAGGTGCTCTGTCTCCTCCCTGTACGGCAATGCCTGTCCGCACAAGTGCCACTCAGGCAGCTGAGCCAAGAGTCCGGCTCCGAAAATGAAACAATGACTTTTGGTCATGTTTGGGTTCGAGTTTACAAATTATAGCCTCCAACTCATTGAGAAGTTGGTAACAATGTCTAGCATTTTTTTTCTTCAAATCACGTGTACTGGACATCACGAGTAGATCATCCGCGTAGGCAACTACCGGGATGTGATGGCCATAGACCAGCGGACCTAAGCCGCTGTCATCAAGCTTCTGAATTAGAGGCAGCAAGAACATGTTGGTTAAACACGGTGATAAAACGCCCCCTGTCTAACCCCTCGGCGCACAATATGAACTGTAAGCTGATACCCTTTCCTTTTTCGATAACCCAAAAGGTCGAAAAGCTTAAAAAACACAAAAATATCAAAATAAAAAAAATTAATTAGAAATCGTGTGGTTGCAAAATAAAGTGGCCTCAAATCCGGGAAGAAATTCGAAATTGGGGGTTTGGTTTAGGTCCGCTAAAAACTGGTTGCCTCCCCCCCCCCCATCAAACGGCCGGGTGGATCCGCCCTTGCATGGCGCAACTTGCTAAATTTATACTCACATTACCAAAAGCAACTTGTAATTATCATTATTTCTCGTGCCGCATACGAATATGCAAGCTTAAAGGGATATTGCCACCTCGCAGGCTAAGATGGAGTTTTTGGTGTGTATCGGTAGATTAAGCGTGTCCGATTTCACTTGCAAAATTTGGTTCCCGAAACTCCCCCATTAGATAACAAAAATACCTTTGCACCACTCATAAAATGCGTATACAGTTCATTATATTGTCAACAACTATAGCCTCTTGCATATTAAAACATGAATAAAACAGCAATAATGGATATGGCTCGACTTTGGGGCTGCAGGAGATTTGTGACCAATACCTTATAACACAAATAGACTTTGTAAGGTCAAGTCTCGGCGAATTCGGACGCTTCAGCTTTGAGCGGGCGCCAATTTCACAGCCAAACTGGATGCGAGCGGCCATCATGAATCTAGTACTGAGCACTGCTGGGACCAACGTTTTGGAGTGATACAAAATATATAAATTCCCGATACCCTGCTGCAGGAGCAAGTTTAAGCTTGAGCACACACGATGTTCGATCCCCACAATTCATTTAAGTTGCTTTTTAGAAATCCTCCGGAGGTGGCCCTTTAATGGCTCTGCGTATGCGCCGCCGCTCAGTCACCATGGCGACGGGACGGCCGGTCGCCTGACGTCACATTGCGCATGCGCAGAGCCGTGGTCTGAGCCCACCAATAGCGTCCGTTCGATATAGAGCAGCAATTTTTTAGTTTTCAGTAACAGTGGCTGCAGAAAGCCCGCATGTTTCATGGGTTTATAAGTGCCTTTTCTGAGGTCTTTTCATTTTTTTTGTGAGATTCATCAATTAATCATTTAATCAAATAAAAACATTTGGTGTGATTCGAAATGTGTAAGGATTGTTCCGGTTTTCGGAAACCAACGAAGTTACCGCTCTAAATTGGACGATCTCAGCGGGACGGAGCGACGTTGAATTAAGGTCTGTCTATGCTTTTGAAATTGTATTGCGTTTTTCATCATAATGTTATATTTCTTTGCCATTAATATCTTCAGTTTTCCCTAACTAACTGCCAATTGCGTATTTTATTTCATCAAAGCTGATTATCTAGTATACTTTTTAGCCTCTTTTGGGGCGTTTTCGGTAAGTTTTGTAGAAGGAACTAACACAACCCAAAATTGCCAGATTTGCTCATGAATGTGAACATTCAAAGCAAACTAACGATAAATATTGCATTGTAAGAGCATATAATTATACATTAATTCATACAATTGTAATTGATACCAAACATCACCGGAAAAAACGTGTTCCTACAAGCTATAGACCCATTTACCCCAAACGCCCCAATCGCCCCAATCGCCCCAGTCGCCCCAAACGCCCCAAACGCTCCAATCGCCCCATGGGCAAAATCTTTCGTGAAAATGGCTAATATGAGGTCATCGGAGGTCAGTGACCTCGGTTGACCTCTGAAAAGTTCAATCGAGGTCACAATCTCAATGGAAACCACAACTTTCACCTGGAAACACCTGTGCATTTGCAATGAAAAACAGTTCCATAGGTCACGGGTCATGTGACCTACAAGTTCAAAATTTTCAGAATAAATGTCAAATTGTTAAAAAGTAAGGTGCTGAAAGTTTCATCGCAATCGGTTGATATTTACGCAAGTTATTCCCGAAAAACCGAGAGGGGTGGCATCCACCCCAGCCCCCTCCCCCCCCTCCCCCTCCCCGCACTGGCGAGGGTTCACACGCGCACGACCGGGGGAGGGGGGGGGGGGGGGGTGATTTCCGCCCTCTCCAGTTTTCCCTGAATAGCGGGAAAACGGCGGCGCGCAGCGCCACTAAATTTGGGACAGGTGTTTGGGCATCAATTACCCACATATTCTTATTCTTTACCTCGGGTCATCTCAGATCAGGTCACCAGGCCAGGTCACCTGACCCCACCTCCAAAAAGTGTGCGGTCATACCACAGGCACAGTTGTTAGCCGATCGGTTTTAAACTTACATAACTTCATAAGGCCATAGATACCTACAATTCGTTTATCTCGGATTTCTGATATCGGTGACCTCAGGTCGGGTCAATTCCGTGGCCTCCCCTTAAAAGTCAATGGGGAAATATTCAAATGCTTCCTATTCCGAGGATACGCAGGATAGCAGCCCAATTCCTTCTGGATCATGTTATCATAGGCCATTTTTGTAAAAAATAAATTTAGTCCGAATGTTCTTGAATGGATGGATTTCCGAGGTCAGGCCCCACGCTAAGCATAGCTTGTTGCGCAGGCCCTGACCCCACCACCCGATCAAGCAATTCCTGGCGTCCGGCAGAATTTAGAAGCGAAAGTTTAACGTGCCCGACATACCTAGACACGGTCCGCCCCGCTCTCTGACGTCACCTGACCTTGAGTGCGACCGCTGCCACCGGCCACAGGCCATCCCAGTCAGGGGCAAGTAGCGAGCGCCGAAGCGACTCGAACCCGGGCTGCCACTACCGGGTGAGATCAGAAGTCCGGCGCTCTCCCAACTGAGCTACAGGGGCGGAAATTCATGATGATCCAGGTGCAATTTTTGTTCCGTGACCCCTGCAGGGTCAGACGAGGTCATCTGAGGTCACCAACACTTTTTGTATATAACTCGACAGAATGCAGATAGATAAGTGAAACCGATTCTGATGTGTTTGCCTCATCGAGACACGTCTCCAATTATGCAACTTTTCCTACTTGGGTCACCACTTGACCCTGACCTGAGGTCAAATTTCTATGTTGACTTAACCTGGTCAACATGATTATAATTGGAAGCGCCTTGACGAAAAAAATACGATGTTGTCAAAATTATTGCCCTATCTTTATTAGTTAAAATGCTATTTTGAAAGCAGTTTTTTTTAAATAGCCTTTTTGACCTTTGATGACCTTTGTATCATAAACTATTGACCGAAGAAAAAAGTGGAGGCCATTATGCAATTGCATTTTTCAAGAGCTTTCCATTTCTATTTTCCGTTTGTTCCTAGCTATCATAGTTCCTGTGATATCTGGGGATTTCTGGAGCAAAGTCCGAAAACTGGCAAATCTGACCCTTAATGACCTGTGGTGACCTCAATACTGACCTGAATACTGAATACTGACCTGACATAACAAAAGACCGATATACTTTCGATAGAGCTAGTCTCGAACTATCTAATGCCGTTTTCCGCTTGTCGCTACGTTGCGTGGTTTACAAGATCTTATGGGAGGGGTCTGAAATCAACCCCTCTCGAGCCGTTCGTGGTTGGCACAGACCCCCGGTCGTGCGCGTGTTAACCTGGCATTGACTGGGCGGGGGCGTTTAACGCCCCCTGATGAATTTTCGATCAGCTCAAAAAAAACTAATAGAGCTATCAACGTGAAACTTCGGGTACCTTCTTCAAAATCATGTTTACGTCTTTTGTGAGAAAAAAAAGAAATTTCGTCGACAAATTTCGAGTTAAAGCGAATTTAGTGACGTCACTACACACGAGTTTTACACCAAAATCAGCTAAAATGTAACAGACCGTACAAATGCCATATTTTGAGGAAAATGTAATCCAAAAACGTCATAAAATATAAAATGGCAACGGCTACAACATGGAGACCTCAGATTTGTGAAAATTTTGGTTTTTGATCCCCAAAATAAAAAAAAACATGTTTTGGGGGAAAATGCCCACAAAATATATTTTTTCTCAAAGATATTAAAAAAGCCGGAATATGTGTCGGAGAACCACATATGGGAAACTGCCATACCAAATTTCAGAATGATACCAACATTTTTGACTGACTTATGACATCTAAAGTATGAGTAACTCATGACGTCATATTTACATTTTGTTTTGGCTTGTATTGACCAGATACAAACAAATAAATGATACTACTGTATTTCGGAGACAAAACTGGTCTACCAACATGACTCTTTTATTTAGATTTATCAATAACAATTTTTGACCTTCTTTGACCCGAACTTGACCTGAACTTGACATTAATTTCACGTAAATGAAGTCAGGTGTTAAAATGACTATCACTATCGAAGTCTACGCGTAAGATAACTCATAAAACATGTGTTGCATGACTTTCGTAGATATTTTGAGCATAGTGACTTTTTGTGACCTAACCTTGACCTTGACCTTGACCTAACCTTGACCTTGGCCAACAACCTCACTTTAGCTCATGCGGGATGTGTATCATACCTTTTGCAGAACTTTGGGTGATCATGGTCGTAATCGAAGCCTTTGGATGGAAAGTATGGCCGATAAATTCAAATACGGCGATTTTGACCTTTGACCTGACCGTAACCTGATATTTGAACTCACTTAGATTTTCTAGCATGATTTAGATTTGTCTCATTGAGAGCTTTCGAACGCCGCCTTGCGCGTCTTGCTGCGATAATTGGTTCGGAAGATAACCAGGGAGGGGGCTTTTACCCCCCCCCCCCCCCCGGTCAATGGTGTTCGACTGAGACCCCAGCCAATGCCGGGTTAACCCGCCATTGACTGGGAGAGGGGGCTTTTAACGCACCCCCCCAATGAATTTTCGCAATAGCTAAAAAAACTAATAGCGCTATGAACCTGAAACTTCGGGTACCTTCTTATAACCATTTTTACGTGTTGTGTGCAAAAATGAAGAAATTTCGTCGACATTTTTTCGAGTTACAGCGAATTTAGTGACGCCCGAGTTTTACACCAAAATCAGCTAAACTTTGCCAGGCCGTTCAAATGCCACATTTAAAGCAAAATGCAATCGAAAAACGCCAAAAGATAGAAAATTGCAACGGCTACAAGCCTGCTATCTCGGATTTTTGAAAGGTTTAGTTTTTTACCCCCCAATTTTTTTTTTTTAAAAACGTTTTGAGGGGGAAATCATCACAAAATAAAAAATGTCTAAAATATTCAAAAAACCGGAAGATATGTCAGAGAACATACATAGGCAACTACCATACCCAATTTAAAACTGATATCTCCATTTTGACGGTTTTATGACATATAAAGTATGGGTAACTCATGACGTCATATCATAAAATTTCGTTTTTTGGCTTTTATCGACTAGATACAGACCAATAAATGCCACCACTGTATTTCTGAGACAAAACTGGCCTAGCAACATTACTTTTTAGTTTATATTTCACAATTTAACATTTTGACCTTCGGTGACCTGAATTTGACCTAAAATTGACATTAACTTCACCTAAATGAAGTCAGATGGTAAAATGACTATCACTATCAAATTATACGTGGAAATAACTCATCAAACATGTGTTGCATGACTTTCGTAGATATTTTTAGCATAGTGAACTTTTGTGACCTGACCTTGACCTTGACCTTGGCCAACAATCTCACTTTAGCTCAGACGGGATATGTATCATACCTTTGGCAGCACTTTCGGTGAAACTGGTCTCAATCGAAGGCTTTGGATGGAAAGTATGGCCCATAATAAACTCAAATACGCCGATTTTGACCTTTGACCTAACCGTGACCTGACATTTGACCTCACTTTGACATTTTGATTAGCATGGTTTAGTTTTTTCCCATTGAGAGCTTTCTAATGCCGTCTTGTGCGTCTCGCTGCGATCATTGTAAACGTTCGGAAGATAACCAGGTGGCGTTTAACGCCCTCCCCCGCGCCAGCAGTGATGGCCTACGTTACGCTACGGTATGTTTTTTGGTAACGTGTAGCTCAATAAATCGTTCCGTAGCGTAACTGAAGTATTTCGTAGCATACTACCGAAAAATATTCAAATAACGTAACTGCTAGGTAAGGTATTTCGTAGCATACCATCAAGGGGCGGCGCCACAGCGGGGGAGGGGCAGGGGGCGGGCAAATATTGCTCCCCCGGACTTAAGGAGGCCCCTTAAAAACAAAGAGAGGCCCTCGCAAGTATACGTAAACACTGAGCAGTTCCTAAATACATAAATTGGAATGAGCTTCAGGTCGCTCCTTGAAATAACAACCGGGAGATGTTCGAGGAGGAACCTTAAAAAAATCAGCGTGACAAATTCCAAGGAGGCCCTTGAAATGACAATTGAGGCAAACTCCAAGAAGACCCTAAAAACTACCCACACAAGCTACAAATATCCCTAAAGAGATGCCCGACACAAGCACCAAGAAGGCCGCGAAAAGACAGCCGAGACAAGCTCCTAAAATGCCCGTAAGAAGACAACCGATATATACTCCACATAGGCCCCTACGACAATAACCGGGAAAGCTGTTCATGGGATACTTCAGAGGAGGCTTCTACAACCGCAAAATATTCCGAGAAAGCCTCTAGGAAGGCGGTCGAGAAGGTTTTTGACGAGGCCCCACGAAAATAGCCGGGAAGTCCCTTTCTCAAATGGAACCCTTGCCTTCGGCTTGCCCCTCCCCGACACAAATCCATGGCGCTGCCCTGCAGAGCTTATGTTGCTGATGGTAATGGGTATCTCATTGGTATCTTATATAGCTTATTGTTAAAATCTAGCGTCTTTTGGATCGATGGCTACATTACCGTTTCCCTGTTTCCCTGTAATTAAGGCGCCATATAATATTGATTCAACTCGCCGTTGACTGGCGTCTCAGCCGAAGGTGACTGACGGCAAATATTGCTCCTCAGTCGAGACGTGGATACTGTTCGTCACAAACGTTTTGAAAGTCCAAGAAATGTTTTGCAACAAAAGCGGTGTGTTATTTTTGAGCGGTGTGGTATTCTTTGAGTTTGTATGCCTATATTTTTCAGACTTATTTTACGTTTAACTTAGTTTTCATCTAACTCGTGGATTGTTACGTCACTGAATTTGCAGTATCATAAAAGAAGTTATCGACATTTTTCTCAGTTTGAATTTTTGTATAGATAAATTAAGTCCGAATTATTTGAGTGAATGCATTTTCGACGTCAGGTTTCGCGATAAGCAGAGCTTGTTGCACAGGTCCTGACCCAACCATCAGACCTCGCAAATCCTGGTAACTGGCATAATTTAGAAGCGAAAGTTTTGCGTACACGAACATACCTGGACATTTAGGACAAGGTCCGCCCCGCCCTCTGACGTCACCTGACCTGGCCTGTGCGTGTGCGTGTGCGACGAGTGCGACCGCTGCCACCAGCCGCAGGTCATCCTAGTCAGGGACAAATAGCGAGTGCCGAAGTGACTTGAACCCGGCCTGCCACACTTGAGTGAGGTCTACCATCTAAAGCTCAACGCTCTGCCGTCTGAGCTACTAGAGCGAGCAAGTTAATGCTGGTTAAACTCGGGAGCTTGATAGCTTTATTGGTTTCTGATCTATTTCTATTGCCAATGGTCGTTAGAAGAATGTCTACGCCAGTCAATGTCGGGTTAGGTACCATACACCAGCAATAATCAATAAAAGGTGTCTGAATATAGGTTAGCTATGACCTTTGCACCACATATTTCACTAATGTGCTTTGTGACTGTTACAATGTTTTCGCAAATGTCTGTCACGAAAAAAATACATGACGGCTGGTTGATAGGAAAGTTAGAAATGTGGATGAACGAAAAATCACCGTTACATACTGTTGATGTTCCTGGTATCTTTTGTATCGTAGTACCATATATTTTAAGCTACGTTTAACGAAAAAATAGCGTAATCGGTAACGTAGCAAAATATAACGTAACGTAATTCGGTAGCGTAGCTTTAGCCTAAAAACCATACGTAGCGTAGCGTAATTCCGTAGCGTAGCGTAGCGTAGCGTAGCGTAGCGTAGGCCATCACTAACCGCCAGTCAATGGCGTTCTACTCAGACCCCAGTCAATGCCGGGTTAACCCGCACCGTCCGGGGGGGGGGGGGCGTTTAGACGCCCCTCCCTAAGGTTTTTTCGAGGATAGCGGAAAAACGGTGGCGTGCAGCGCCGCCGTTTTTGGCAAGCGTGCTTGGGCATCAATTACCCACATTGTGCGAAATTCTTGGCCTCGAATCAAAAGAATGCGATCGTACCACAGCCACAGTTTTTGACCGATCGGTTTCAAACTTACAGGATTTCATAAGGTCATAAGTACCTACAATTTTTAATCTCAGATTTGTTGTCTATCGATGACTTAAGGTCGGGTCAATTTCGCGACCTCCCCATTATAAGTCAATGGGGAAATATGCAAATGCTTCCTATTCCGAGGATATGCATGATATCAGTTCAATTACTTCTGGATCATGTTATCATAGAGCATTCTTGATGATCCAGGTCAAATTTGTGTTCAGTGACTCCTACAGGGTCAGCCGAGGTCATCCGAGGTCACCAAAACTTTTTGTCAATAACTCTCGGCAGAATAAAGATAGATAAGTGAAACCAGCACTTATATGTTTGTCTCGTCGATATATGTCTCCTAATATGCAACATGACCTGCTTGGGTCACCACTTGACCTTGACCTGAGGTAAAATGTATCGGTTGATCTAATCTGGTCAACAGGAATATGGTTGGACGTGCCTTTCTGAGATAAACACGATGGCGTCGAACTGATTGATTTGTCTTTATTATATAAAAAGTTATTAGCGAAAACCAATATTGCTAAAAATAGCCTGTTTGGCCTTTAGTGACCTCTGGAGCCTAAAATATTGACCTGACCTAAATATTGAAGGCATCTTAGATATTTAGTTTTTCAAGAGGTTTTGATTGCTCTTTTCCGTCTGTTTCTAGCGAGCAAATTTCCCGAGATATTTGGGAGTTTCTGGAGCGAAGTCCTAAAACTGGAAATCTGACCTGTGATAACCTCTGGTGACCTCAACATTGACCTGAGCCAAAAACAACGCAATAGTTTCAAAATGATTTTTAACGAGCTTTCGAACGATGTTTTAGGTTTATGTCTTCATCCCATCGGAGCAGAGTTAGAGGTGGGCGTCGAAACGCCCCCCCCCGCACGGCGAAGGTGGCGCCGAGCACCGGCAGGGCGCGGGTTAAAAACAATAACATTTTGCCCATCAACCTTTACCAATGGTAAGAACAATTAAGATAATTCCTATAAGATCATATTCGGACCGGTTTCGAAAAGCTAGAGAAGCTAGAGGCTAAAGTGAGCTAGAAAGCTAGAGGGCAAAGGGAAAGCTTTAATTAGAGCCAATGCTGCGGTAATATTCAACCAGATTTGCTTTGATAACAATTGCTTCCAAACTTCACAAACCTTTATCCATCCATTTTATTTTCTGATTTCAATAGCACTCAACGCGTACCACGCATATCTCCCACCATTTTTCGCAAGAAACCTCTCCATAGTCAAACACATCTACTTGAACCTCTCAGCCAATGATCTACCAGCGCAGCGAGCCGTACAGCGGACGACGTCTCGGTCCGGCTTCTCCCTGCCTACCGTAAAGCCGACGGCCCAGGGCGGCCGACCGGCAGCGACTCGGACTCGACAGACGGCGCCGTGTCGGGGAATGGATCAGTTGAATTTGCCCGTGTTAAAAATGGACGCCGGCCTGTGGCGAGGCCTTGGCCGTCGGATGAGATTCGGCCGGCTTTGGAGCCGTCCGTCCGGCCCGACGTGCGCGTTGGTCTTGTCGTACGACGAGCGTCGACCCGTGCCGGCCGGGGATGGTGATAAGTGCGCCACGTCGCACTCTGCTGGCTACGACTGGAGTCGCACTTTACTCGGTGTGCCTGTAGTCACACTCCGTACGCTCCGCAGAGGTCTAAAAATGTCTCTGTGTCCCCTACCATTTCCGAACATACGATTTTTGTCCTGCGCCTGAAAACTCGCGAGTAGCAAAGATAACGTTTCAGTTTCAGTTTCATTATTTATTTTCATCATTATTTTCATACAAAGTATGAAGACCAGTACGAAAAAACGTGCGACATTCGTACGATAGAAGCAGTGATTATCTGTAAATCTTGGAAAACCAATGTTCTCGAGCAAAGCTGTATTACCTATTTTCCCCAAAACTCCACACTGCAACTACATCACCAAAATAGCATATTACCGTCACGCACCGCGGCTGGCACCACTGATAACGCCGACCTGCATTTGGGCTCAGGACTCAATATATGCCAAACCACCACACCGCCAGCAACCTGGCATGGTCAGAGCATGCATACACCTCGTTCCACTCCCAGTTTGCGGCCGAAGCGTTTTAATAATAACAGCACGCGAAAAAAAAATATCACGAGGAATTTTAGATTCAATTGGCAAATGCAAATGCAATGAAAATTGCTGAAAGCACATCGGCCGCAAACTTGGAGTGGAACGAGGTATAGTACTGTAATACCTGCGGGTAGTAAAAAAATGACGATATGGACGTACAGGATATTATATCTCTCTTCAGTACAGGCGCGCCCAATGCAGCACCAAGCAAATGAGATACACAATGGAAGGACCCTGGAGGAAACAATTGTCGATGGCTTAACCCTATTTGTAACAGGGGGGGGGGGGGCGGATTCCGCCCCCCCCCCTCATGTTTTTCCCAGATATCTCCAGAACGGCTGGAAGCAGGCCCATGAAATTTTGGGACTTTTCATAGAATTGAACTCCGCATTTGGAGTCAAAATTTTGAGTTCTTAACCTGAACAGAGGCGGTTCCAGGGCACAGTTTTGGGTGGGTTCGGAGGCGACATTTGGCGATAATACGGAAATGCGATCTTCCACGGTTTCTTCCTAACTGCCTCAAGTATGAAGGAGTTACATCGGTTTACGGTGATTGCAACAAGTGCAAATTAGTTGATGTTAATGAAATATCATAAAAATTGCATGGCAGAGGCGGTTTCGGGGGCTTGAAAAGGGGGGGGGGGTTCCAGGAAATATTCAATGCTTGGCGGGAAGCCAATAGAGCAATGTAAGGGGCATTTATAGCTATCAAGATGTAAAAGATAGCTTGTGCTTCCATTATTTGCATAATTTATTACATATAGAGTTTCAGGGGCGTGTTCAGGAACATGAAAAGGGGGGTGACTGGAATGGTGATGACGATATGCCAGCGATAACGGCGCAATGGACGTTTAGCTTATAATGATATATGCACATATGAGGCCAGAAAAGGGAATAAAGCCATTTTTTTGCAGAGGCGCGCTCAGGAATGGAAGAAAGGGGGGTCATATTATTGCAAGGAAACTAAGAGGCATGGGCGTACAATTACATAACATACTGCAGTTTTTGGATGAAACACGCACCACAGGCTACTCTACGAACGATTATAAGATAATAGGCGAGTCCAGGTAGGGTAAAAAGGGGGGTAAGCAATGTTAATTGAAGTTGTAAGTGAAATAGTCGGTGTTGACTAGTTAGTATCATAATAGCGGATAATATACTTATCAAAAGGTCTTGCGCCGCCCCAGTTTGGATCCTGGATACGCCTATGATGAAGTACAACATGCAAAAAGGAACTATCTACGATCAGTAACATATTTATAGTGCTGGGTAGCAACTTGTCTGCGGTTAATATTTTTTCCCAATTTTACCCCCCTTTTCACTAACCTGGTACCGACTATGGCAAACAATATTATTTATAACTGTTTTGTCTAATGTCTCAATCACATACCATTTCATTTATCAAAAAACAACATCAAAAAATTGTTTTATTACGCATATACTTCACCCCCATATTTAGTGACCTGCACACGCCTATGATTTTTGAATTTTCAAACGTCACCGTCATATATCAATTTCCAATTCAATCTCTATCGATTCCTATTGGTTGTGTTAAAATCGGTCGATAAACATGAAAGCTATGTTGGATCAAAATACCACTAAAATTTGTAGTTTTTGCCCCCCTGTTGCCCCCCTATCCCAAATTTATATATTTTTTATTATTTAGAAATTTAGATCGTGTTGAGGGGAACCGAACAATGTTTCATTTTTGAAAATCAGACGGGTAGATCTCGAGATCTCCGGGGGGGGGGGGGCGGAATCCGCCCCCCCCCCCCCTGTTACAAATAGGGGTAGCCAGGAGCCTGTTACAAATAGGGTTAATCGACAAAAACCACTTGCGCTAACGCATCATGACGTACCAAATTCGACACTAGCGATCAGGTTCACTTTCCAGGTACCTGATGCATGTCGTTGAGAACATACTCTTCGCATTATATGACAGTGTTTAAGACGAGATTAAATATGTTACATTGAATTTGCACATCGCAACCGTGTGCTATCTGCCCAAATCGACATTTCTATACTCTTTTCGAAGATTCGATAATTCGACGGTCAGATATCACTTCGCAAAAATAATGTCGTTAACTTAACATAATAACATAACATAATAACATAACATAACACCGTCGTGGACCACACGTGGCGAGAATTCACCTCGCAAATGCCTACACTATTTGATCGCAGGGAGCTGACAACTATTTGATATGTTACATGCTACTTTGGAATTTAAGACCCAGCAGCAGAGTGGCCGAATTCACTATTTTGGGTTGGAAATGACACCCAACCAAGGACATATAACCAGTAAGGCGCCGTAGTTGGCGATGATCAAGCGAACGCGAAGGAAATGTATGGTGAATTTCAACTCGATCAGGGAAGTAGTTTGAGATATAAAAAAAGTGGTGCACACGTGCGCACGTGCAGAAGCACCCCACCCCTGACTTGTGGGAAGTGGGAAAGAGGCGGCTGAGAGATCCCTAACCACTCACCAAATTTGAACACAATCAGCTCACTGCAGTGTCCTCAAATAATTGTTTTTGTTTTCCAAGAGTGTGATGAATGCTGAGATGACGTCACTATTCCAGCCGGAGGTAGATATTGAGGTTAAAATGTGTATGATAACCCAACAATCGATGCTTCGGGTAGTCAGTTTGCTGCATATTTAACGAATAATAGCTGTTCCGATAATTGAAAACTAAGCGTGTGTTAACACGCGCCCTGGAGGGGGGGGGCGAAATCCGCCCACCCCTCCGGTTTTTCGAGGATAGCGTAAAAACGGCGGCGCGCAGCGCCGCCGTTTTTTGTATACCTGTTTAGAAATGAACTTCCCGCATTATGTAAAATTCTTGGTCTCAGGTCATCTCAGGTCAGGTCACCAGACCAGGTCACGTGATGACCTCAACTCCAAAACGTTTGAAGTAGTACCACAGCCACAGTTTTACGCCGATCGGTTTCAATCTTGCAGGACTTCATAAGGTCATAGACACCAAAATTTTGTTTATCTCAGATTTCTAATATCGGTGACCTAAGGTCAGGTCAATTTTGTGACCGCCAACACGGTTTTATCAATAACTATCGACATAATGAAGATAGAGAAGAGAAAACGGTACCAATATATTTGTCTCGTCGAGACACGTCTCACAATATGCAACATGACCAACTTGGGTCACCACTTGACCTTGACCTGAGGTCAAATTTCTCAGTTGACCTAACCAGGTCACCATGAATATGATTCGAAGCGCCTTGCCAAGACACACGCGATGGCGTAAACATTATTGCTTTATCTTTATTAGGTAAAAGGTTATTAGGGGAAAACAGTTTTGAAAAAAAAAATACCTTTTTGACATTCGATGACCTCTGGAGCCTAAACTATTGACCTGAGCTCAAATCTGAGGACACCTAGGTCGATTGCATTTTTTAATGACTTTCGATTGCTTTTTGCCGTTTGCTGCTAACTATCATAGTTCCCGAGATATTTGGGGGTGTTCGAATCGAAGTCTTGAAAACTTGAAAATCTGACCCTTGATGACCTCTGGTGACCTCAATATTGACCTGAAAAAAAGAAAAGAAATACTTTCGAAAGAGCTTGTCTCGAGCTATCTAACGGCGTTTCCCACTTGTCGCTACGTTGCGTGGTTTTCGAGATCATAGGGGGGGGCGAAATCCGCCCCCCCCCCCCCTCCAGGGCGTGTAATTATCAGAGGCCCTCCAGGGCGCGTGTTAAAAGCGTTTTAATATCATGAGCATCATGTGCATACAACAGGTCATCTAATCAGGTGCTGGGACAGGTGTATGGATGTCATACTGTCCAATGGGTAGGTAGGGACCTATAGGTACCTACCTATGTAGGAAAATCATGATTTTGTATCTGTTTTTTGTTTGTTATACTATTTAGCTCAATCGCTAGACGCTAGCGACGTCGTTTCGCTGGCAAGTGACGTGACATAAAAAGTTAATTTGGGTGTGGCTTTCCACTCATATTTGTGAAATTCAGGACACCGGCAGTCGACATGACCGGCCACTGTTACTGAACCATCGCATGTAATCGACAAGACCGGCCAAACAGACCATCGCACGCAATCGACAAGACCGGCCAAACAGACCATCGCAAGCAATCGACAAGACCGGCCAAACAGGCCATCGCACGCAATCGACAAGACCGGCCAAACAGACCATCGCACGCAGTCGACAAGACCGGCCAAACAGACCATCGCACGCAGTCGACAAGACCGGCCAAACAGACCATCGCACGCAATCGACAAGACCGGCCAGACAGACCATCACACGCAATCGACAAGACCGGCCAAACAGACCATCGCACGCAGTCGACAAGACCGGCCAAACAGACCATCGCACGCAGTCGACATGACCGGCCAAACAGACCATCGCACGCAGTCGACATGACCGGCCAAACAGACCATCGCACGCAGTCGACATGACCGGCCAAACAGACCATCGCACGTAATCGACAAGACCGGCCACTGACTGGCCACTGTTGTATATCAGCCACTAGCCTCCCAGACCGTGTGATCAGGTTGCGACGACTGACCAGCTGACGCTCTCGGATGGCATGAGCCCGTCCCAGCTGGACCCGACGACCAGCTCTCTTCCCTCGCCGGTTCCTGATCGCGCCTCTGGCCGAGGGTGTTGCTTCTGGCCGGAGATTTATGGTCGGTTCGGCCATGGGCGCGTCCCCTAACGGCCCGGCATCGGGACCGACGGTAGATATCTACCGTCGGTCTCGACGGTGAACAGCTGGCGATAGAGGCTCCAGGTCTTCCAGAAGAGGTAGAAAAACGGACGTCCGAGCGTGATTCATTTTGCGTAGGCTTGATAACAAGAAGAAAACATTCAGCACACTCAAACAGCGAATCCAGATGAAATAAAAACTATAGCACCGTATCCACTACGTCCACTTGCCTAGTACACACATCGCACAGGCTTGCCGGTGTCTTAAAACCACTAAAATGTACGGAAAAGCCGGAGCGTCGGGCACGGCGGCTGCCCCTCCCAGGCGCTCTCAACCGTTATCTCAACCGTACACTTACCACTGTAGGTGCTTCTAGCCATTGTGTCAGTGGCGTTGTTATCTTCGCTTGTTCCCCTCCTGGATGTTGGGACATCAAGTGCCTTCACGACAAGTTAAATATGCCACTAACAAAACCAGACTATCATGAACAACCCGCACACTCCAAACCAAATTCGCCGCACACACGAGTGCGCAGTGAATCGCTGCAATGGCTGAATAGAGATGAAACTGAAACAGCCAATATTCAAAGTCTTTTCAGAGTTCTAAGAGGCAAGGTTTAATAACATTCTGATACTGATATGAGAATATCCTATCCACTTTAGTTGTATTTCATTTATATGTCATAAAATACTACCTTACCACGAATTATATACAGGAAATACCGGCAAATAAAAAATGAGATATACTTATTATTTCCCAGGCCTTGCGCAAATAGCAAAAGCATGCGTCAACCAAACCTTTTAAAATGATTGGTAAATAAATCGTTCGTTTTCTTACGCAAATGACCACCCCAAAAAATGTGTCCCAAAGTGTCCCCATGAGACACTCAAATTGGTGACGTTTGGGACACGTGCGTCACCAATAATATGGTAGCACCAATCTGGTATGGTTGCGCCAAGTTGGTATGGTAGCACCAATATCCCTTTACTTAATAGTAGCACCATAGCACTTCATGTGACATCACTTTTTTTTTCTATGCCGCCACCCAAGAGCAGGTGACCGGGAGTGCCCCCTCCCTCTATCCCAACGACCCACAGCACCTTAACGTTAACACCAGAAAACATAATAAAGCAAGTCGCGGCACTCCCAGCTAAGAAATGGAAAGAAACGTAAATAAGCTTAAGAAGGAGCATAATCCATTATTAGATAGTATAAAGTAAAAATAAGAGAAGGCCAAAGTAGTCATCACTGAATACAGTAATTGACTGCCCCTACTTCCCTGGGAACCACATTCATTCAAACTTGCATTAAAGATGTTACTACCACAACAACAACAAAAATCAAACACTGCAACACTTCATTCAGAATGTTAGTAAAGGGAAAGGGATCAATCATATTGGAAACATCTTAGCCTGGTCAAAAATCGGCATGAGTGCTGTGCTTGGGATCCAAACAGGCCACCCAACTAAGCAGAGCTTGTTGTTGGGCGGCCTAATGGAGCCAGCTCCAGTAGAGTGGGTGACATTCATATTGACAGATACATAAACATCCACTCTCAAACTTGACATGCATGCATATATCTTATATTGTATGTTATGTTGTATAAACAAATCATACACCCATCCACTCTCACACAAGTGCACGTATGCATGACCACGTGCATACAATGAACAAATTGTATACACTGTTGCATAGTTGCAGTCAGGAATCAATGCAATAACATAATGTATGCATGCATATTGAACACACATATACATATACACACATACATACACATACATATACATACACACACATACACACTCATGCAAATATACTTATATTTGCATACACATACATATACACACACATATATACATGTATACACACATACACACACATACATATACACATACACACATATACACACATATACATATACATACATATACACACATATTCATATTCTTATGAATTTATACATTATGTTGAGTATATGTTGTATAATCAAAATGTACTACATCTATGATATGTAGTGCAATGCAAAAAGAAATGTACTGTATTATTACGGTGTTGTAAAGTTGCAGGAGTTTTTATTCTTAGTATTGACTAAGAAAGTAATTCTTAGATAATTGTTTAATAATAGACTTTGAATCAGGAATCATTTGTATTAACGGAAACATTGGTCCTATTACTTTGTTCCATAGCCTCGGTCCAGCCCATGCAACAGTGTGAGTTTTGTATACTTTACAAGATAATATTTCCTCAAGATGGTGAATGGTTCGGCTAGTCCTACTAGGGTGAGCTATAGTAAAAATCTGGTCTATTACATGAGGCAAATAAAACTTGAGTTTCCTGTGCATCAATAATAGCATTTGTTGGTTTCCAATGTCTTTCGCACGAAGTAGCTTTAGTTTTTTTGAAAATTGGAGCAGAATGTGCTAGTCTAGATTGTCCATCTACTATTCTAACAACTCGTTTCTGTAATTTCTCTATTTTATTTAGGTGAAGAGAGTATGTGTTGCTATACAGAAAACAGCAATAATTCACGTGAGACAAAAAGAGGGAGTTGTAAAGCAACAACAGATGATCGGAATCGAGAAAATATTTTACTCTGCTGATTATGCCTGCATTTCTACACAGAACTGCGTAAAGCTTAGCAATGTGTGTATTCCATTTCAAATAATCATCAATAAATACGCCAAGGTATTTAACAGTTTTTACACGCTTAATGCCAGCACCATCCGATTGAAGTGATACTGCAACTTGTATCTTTTTGTTAGTATAAATCTGATATGTCTTATCAGTATTTAGAGTAAGCTGGTTTGCTTGAAACCATTCTGCTATTTTTGGCATAAGAATGTCTAAAGTATTTTGCAATTCATGTTCGTTTCTACCTTCAACAAAGATAGCAGTGTCATCAGCATATAAATACGAGGTCATTTGATCACATATATGCGGAAAATCATTTATATATAATATAAATAGAAGCGGTCCTAAGATTGATCCCTGAGGGACTCCGATTCCATTCGGAAGGAAATTTGATCTAGATTGATCTATTTGGACACATTGTGTGCGGTCAGTTAGATATGATTTTATCATATTGTATGCATCATGTGTTATTCCATAGCTCTGTATTTTTTTTAGTAGGATATCTATGTTTACCGTATCAAACGCTTTACGTAAGTCTAGATATATTCCACATACAATACTACTTGATTCAAGTGCACTAGTTATTTTATCTTGGAGAAGGCGTATAGGCATATAAGTGGTCATGCCTTTTCTAAACCCAAACTGGTTTTCGCTAAGGATATTATGTAAAGCCACTTGTGCCCGAACATGAAGTTTTTCCCTTATTTTTCATTTTTCACTGCATACTCGCAAACCGACCGAGCGATCGCACTCGCAGGCAAGTACGGCGGATATCCTTTCAACCTGGACTGAATGCAAGAAAATATTTCGATCGAAGCGTGATTTTTGTCCCCTGGAGTACTGCTGACTGCTGATCAGGCTTATTTGTCCCCCACCTGGGTAGTCAAGTTGGCACTTGTTTATACCTCTGCCTGGAGTCACGAGGTCAGCTCCGCCGGAAACCCATTCTCGTTTCTCTTGGAACTACGTGTCAGATGTGTTTGAATATTTACCTAGCAAACTTTTCATTACTGATTACCACTGATTAATTAGACCGCTTATGCACCTAACTGTTTCCGCGAAAACGTATTTATATATGAGTAATTGTAATTTGATCCTCATATTAATCAACTCGCTGTCCCTCGCCTCGCCTTTTCGTCTCGTATCGGATTCCTGATCAGCCTTCCATGACCACACATGTGAGAACGTGAGCAGCCCGAGCAGCCGTCTGTCCAGGCTCACCTGGCTGCAGCGGCAGCACGGGGCGGCTCAATACCGTTCGCCTGCTGTATCAGGGGGTCGGCCCGGACCCGGACTCCACCGCAGCGCCGGCCTTGACCGAACCAGACCTCACCGCCCGCCCGGCCTAGAGCGAACCAGACCTTACCGCCCGCCCGGCCAAGACCGAACCAGACCTCACCGCCCGCCCGGCCTAGACCGAACCAGACCTCACCGCCCGCCCGGCCTAGACCGAACCAGACCTCACCGCCCGCCCGGCCTAGAGCGAACCAGGCTTCACCTCAGCGCTGGCCTAGACCGAACCAGACCTCACCGCCCGCCCGGCCTAGACCGAACCAGACCTCACCTAGACCGAACCGGACCTCGCCGCCCGGCCGGCCCAGACTGAACCAGACCTCACCGCCCGTCCGGCCTAGCCCGAACCAGACCTCACTACCCGCCCGGCCTAGACCGATTCAGACCTCGCCGCCCGCCCGGCCTAGACCGAACCGGACCTCACCGCCTGCCCGGCCTAGACCGAACCAGACCTCACCTAGACCGAACCAGACCTCGCCTCCCGCCCGGCCTAGACCAAACCAGACCTCGCCGCCCGCCCGGCCTAGACCGAACCAGACCTCACCTAGACCGAACCAGACCTCGCCTCCCGCCCGGCCTAGACCGAACCAGACCTCACCTAGACCGAACCAGACCTCACCGCCCGCCCGGCCTAGACCGAACCAGACCTCGCCTCCCACCCGGCCTAGACCGAACCGGACCTCACTGCAGCGCCGGCCTAGACCGGCCAGACCTCACTGCCCGCCCGCCCGGCCTAGACCGAACCAGACATCACCGCCCGCCCGCCCGGCCTAGACCGAACCAGACCTCACCGCCCGCCCAGCCTAGACCGAACCAGACCTCACTGCAGCGCCGGCCTAGACCGAACCAGACATCACCGCCCGCCCGGCCTAGACCGAACCAGACCTCGCCGCCCGCCCGGCCTAGACCGAACCAGACCTCGCCGCCCGCCCGGCCTAGACCGAACCAGACCTCACCTAGACCGAACCAGACCTCGCCGCCCGCCCGGCCTAGACCGAACCAGACCTCACCTAGACCGAACCAGACCTCGCCGCCCGGCCGGCCTAGACCGAACCAGACCTCACCTAGACCGAACCAGACCTCACCTAGACCGAACCGGACCTCACCTAGACCGAACCGGACCTCGCCGCCCGCCCGGCCTAGACCGAACCAGACCTCACCTAGACCGAACCGGACCTCGCCGCCCGGCCGGCGGCTGAGCCAGGACCGGCCGGCCGCAGCCGCGGCCCACTCCGCCGGGGCGGACCGCAGCAGGCCTGATGGAATGGCGCCAGTAACGACATGGCGCCGCCTCCGCCTTATCATGCCACCGCCGGCCGGTAGGCTCATTTACAGCGGGAGCCGTCCCGCGCCGCTGCGGTGGCAGTCCCATGTCTAATAGAGTGACACACACGTCTAATAGAGCTCACTTGTACGAGGAGACCCAGACGGGCCTCTGTGACAAGTGTGAACTTTATGCGCGCTGGGTTTAATATTTCTGGTTAATTTTCGCTTCGTTGAAATTATTCGACAAAATAACCAAATTTGAACAAGGACCAATGAGACAACGCCTTGAAAGTTAAACCAGCATGTATCCTTTATGATAAAGACCTTGGATCTACAAGAGCAAAGGCTGGGTCCAGATGACCGGCCAGAAGCAGCGTGTTCGAGTGTATCTCTCCACCGCCCATCCCAGTATTCCAGCACCTCCAGCACCTCCAGCACCGCCCGCCCCCCGCCCGCCCGCCTACCACCCGCCACCTCCACCTCCCGCCTCCCGCCTTCCGCACCGCCCATCACCACTCGTATTACCGTCGTATTACCCCGCTGTCTGCGGTAATCGGGAACTATGGCTATTGTGGCGCGGCCCGCGCCCACCGGCTTTCCTAGGTATCCACCAGCCCAGCAGCGGTGAGAAAGTGCTGGCGTGGGATCGTTGCGGGATCGTTGATCGTTGGACTTCTCAGTTCGATAAATGAAGAAGTTTGTGTCTTATGTGGTATACATGAATAAACACATGGTAAATAGGATACACTGCACAACATTCATAGTGCAAAATATGTGCCTAGATAAATGAAAAGACGCGGGATGGATGACAAAGTTTTGCCACGTGAACTCTGTCAGCATCACAATCAACTTCGACGCCGGGACTTGAGTCGGCGACTTCAACGCCGGGATTGCGTACTTAGATCAGACAACCCACAGTCACAGAGGCATTACACCTTTTGACCATACGCTCCAAAACACTGCTCACATGTTGGAACTTAAACAACTTATCACACAATCCACTAGAATAACTGACAACAGCAACAACTTACGAGAGCTGATATTTACAAACAACACGGACGAGATCACGGATAGCGGAACATTGTTCTCATTTTCACATCTCGACCATTTTCTTATATTTGTGTCTATTCGTGCAACACCTCTTCCACAGACTACATCTGAAACGCACAAGACTATATGGGACTATTCAAGACTTGACTCACATCTTATGACGAGGCTGTTACGAGGCTGTTGACACTGACCGAAAAGAAATTCTGGATAATGAAATAAACACGGCGACTGGCCAATTTATATCTGCTCTTTTAACTGCTGCTGAGCCATCTATTTCACGAAAAACAATACGAGTTAACCCTATTTGTAACAGGCTCCTGGCTACCCCTATTTGTAACAGGGGGGGGGGGGCGGATTCCGCCCCCCCCCCCGGAGATCTCGAGATCTACCCGTCCGATTAAAAAAAAATCAAACGGTGTTTGGTTCCCCTGAACACAATCTACATTTTTAAATAATAATACAACCACAAATTTTTGATTGTGGGGCAACAGGGGGGCAGAAACTACAAATGTTAGTGGTATTTTTGATCCAATATAGATTTCATGTTTATCGACCGATTTTAACACAACTAATACTAATCGATAGAGATTGAATTGGAAATTGATATATGATGGTGGCGTTTGAAAATTCAAAAATCATAGGCGTGTGCAGGTCACTCAATATGGGGGTGAAGTAAATGCGTAATAACAAAAATATGTTTTTTAATAAATGAAATGGTATGTGATTATGACATTAGTCAAAACAATTAAAAATCATATTTTTTTGCCATAGGCGGTACCAGGTTAGTGAAAAAGGGAGGTCAAATTGGAAAAATATTAACCACAGACAAGTTGCTACCCAGCACTATAAATATGTTACTGATCGTAAATAGTTCTTTTTTGCATGTTGCACTTCATCATAGGCGTATCCAGGATCCAAACTGGGGCGGCGAAAGACCTTTTGATAAGTATATTATCCGCTGTTATGATACTAACTAGTCAACAGTGACTATTTCACTTACAACTTCAATTAACATTGCTTACCCCCTTTTACCCTACCTGGACTCGCCTATTATCTTATAATCGTTCGTAGAGTAGCCTGTGGTGCGTGTTTCATCCGAAAACTGCAGTATGTTATGTCATTGTACGCCCATACCTCTTAGTTTCCTTGCAATAATATGACCCCCTTTCTTCCATTCCTGAGCGCGCCTCTGCAAAAAGAATGACTTTATTCAATTTTCTGGCCTCATATGTGCATATATCATTATAAGATACCGTCTATTGCGCCGTTATCACTGGCATATCGTCATCACCATGCCAGTCACCCCCTTTTCATGTGCCTGAACACGCCCCTGAAACTCTATGTAATAAATTATGCAAATAATGGAAGCAGAAGCTATCTTTTACATCTTGATAGCTATAAATGCCTCTTACATTGCTTTATTTGCTTCCCGCCAAGCATTGAATACTTCCTGGAACCCCCGCCCCTTTTCAAGCTCCTGAAACCGCCACTGCCATGCAATTTTTATGATATTTCATCAACATCAACTAATTTTCACTTGTTGCAATCACCGTAAACCGATGTAACTCCTTCATACTTGAGGCAGTTAGGAAGAAACCGTGAAGATCGCATTTTCGTATTATCGCCAAATATCGCCTCCGAACCCACACAAAACTGTGCCCTGGAACCACCTCTGTTCAGGTTAAGAACTCAAAATGTTGACTCCAAATGTGGTATTCAATTCCATGAAAATTCCCAAAATTTCATGGGCGTGCTCCCAGCCGTTCTGGAGATATCTGCGAAAAACATGAGGGGGGGGGGGGGGGGGGGGGGCGGAATCCGCCCCCCCCCCCTGTTACAAATAGGGTTAAAACCCTCGCAATTGCAGGTGGTGGATGCCACCCCCTTGGTTTTTCGGGAATAACTCGCGTATTGATCGACGATCGCGATGAAACTTTCAGTATCCTAGTTTTGAACAATTAGACACATACTCTGAAAATGTATAACCTCTAATCCCCATAACCCGTGGCCTATAACCTGTTTGTTAAGGTCATGTCAGGCGCAACTGGCGTCCCGTAGTATCGATGCTTGTAACTCGTGTACTCGAGTGTTTGTTGTTCAGGAACATATGAACAGGTGTTAACAAGTGACATTTATGGTTTCCACTGAGATCATAACCTCAGTGGAAAAGGGACACATGAGATCATGTCCCTTTAACGCCTAGGTCACTGACACATAGGTGTAAGTGTAAGGTCAATGACCTCAGATGACCTAAGATAAACTTTTAACCTCCCGTAGATTTTAATAACATTTCACATAATTTTTATGTTAAAGGGAGTGTGCCTACTCACATCGCTTATTTGGGGTTATTGACACTGGTCTATAAAACATAATTTTATGAATTGAAATATGACTTCATGTCTCCAGATTCACCCTATAGTTGCTGAGATATTCCAAAGACTCCAGGAACTAGCTGGGAGCAAAAAGTTATCGGGTAGAGTCCAGACGGCTTTCGCTACTGAAAGCACTGCAACTATCGCTAGCATGTCGTTAGTGCCGGCCAATAGCAATTCGACAAAACAGCTCGTGCGCGCTGATAGCAGTAGTCACACAGTACCGTCTGTCCGCTGATCGCAACGCTTGATGGCCATTCTTCGACGAAGATATCAATTGAGAGCTACCAAACTTGCACATAGTAAATTGCACAGTGGCAAGAACATGCTGTGCAAAACTTGTCTCTCTATCTTGCATGATGTGACCGCATTTGTAATGTCTTAGTGCGCCGTTGTACATGCCATCACTACAGTGGCGATCGTTTTATAGATATCGAGAGAGAAAATAAGTAAAAAATAAGGTGAAAATTCAACTAAAGGGGCTCCAGATGTGAATTTAATCGCATCCAACAATCAAACCAATAGCTATTTACCGTATGCAAAATATTTCTGACATTCCAAAACAGTAGGCACACTCCCTTTAAAGGTGAAATATTCCCTTTAAGCTGTTACTACGCATCGTTGATGTTTCCAGCGGTCCCAATCGTAGTCGGTCTGAGTTTGTCGGACATGTTGAAAAAGTATGTCACATTTCCTAATGTTTCTGATCAGTTCGGATGTCATCCAAGGTTTCTGATAGTGTTTAACTCTCGTCAGTGCAGGGTCCGATACCTACGTGACCGCGCAGGTGTGGTGGTGGTGGTGGTGGTGTGTGTGTGGGGTGGGGGGGGGGGGGGGGTACGACCCCCTGGCGTTTCGCCCCTAATTAAGCTAGAGCTTCGATGCAAAAACAGCCGTGCTGCTTGTGATGAGAGAAAGCCATTGACACCTGATTGTAAGGTCCTGGGTCATTAGGTGACCTCTGAGGTCATGTCAATGACCCGGATGAAATCAAAATCGTGCATGTGTAGAGAGATTGAATTATAGTTGAGCTAGAGTCGTGAATGAAAATAAAGCACATTTCTTGTCTTTAGAAGAATGCATTTCCATTAACTCTAGATGCCTGTTGACCTATGACCTGATGACCTGGTGATCTGAATTGAACTTTAACTTTTGATCTAATATCGCTATTAGATATCCGTATTCATGTTTGTCCATGTCCAACACATACGGCTATTTTGTGTTTATATAAAGATGGCAGAGATCTGCAAAGCATATTTGGCCGTGAAATGTTATTAAAATCTACGGGAGGTTAAAAGTTTATCTTAGGTCATCTGAGGTCAGTGACCTCGATTGACCTGTGACAAAGCATGACCCCAATTGAACATATATCTATGAAAATGGGTGCCAAATTTGAAATCAGCGTCACCAAATGTCATAGAAACTACCAGAGGCCAAAAAGGTCATCTCAGGTCATCGGAAGTCAGTGAACTAGGTTGACCAGGGTTTATTTAATAATACCCAGGTTTTGAAATGAAATAGCAGATTTGTAGAGCAGATAAAAAATGTTTTATGGTGAAATAATTACCTCGATACGAAGTAATTTCGACACAAGACTAGTGGGCCCCTTTTAGAAGACTGTTTGGTTTCCCCGAAACTTCGTCGGTAGTATGATGTCATACTCGCTGACGTCAGAATTACGTCATACGCATATTTTGCTGCAAACTAGCCGTAACCATTGCCATTAGTACCGATCACCATAAAACAACACCGATTGTGATTACCATCGAGTCAGTTCAGTGACTAGGACAGTGGATTGAGTTAGTATTTGTATTTAAAAGTTAAGTTACCTTGTTTTTAATGGCTTTTAACCGTGGGTTCAGTGCCGGGATC
>JAXIVJ010005888.1:55000-65000 GCA_036785665.1 Chirona hameri
GATGGTTGGTATGACTTTCTTAAATCTATTTGCAAATATTGACGATATAATTTTATAACTACCATTTAACAGAGTAATTGGGCGATAGGAATTTATATCATCTCTCGGTTTTTGTGGCTTTGGGATAAGACAAATAATGCCCTCACGTAGAGTCAATGGCAACGCTCCTTTGCTGAAACTTTCCAGTATCATTCGATAGTATGTACTTTTAAGGTCTACCCAGAAGAATTTGAGAAACTCTGCAGGGAAGCCATCAGAACCAGGTGATCTCTTATTACACATTTTCCGCAACGCTAAAGCTAATTCCTGCATTTCAATGGGCTTACCAATTTCTTCCCTTTGCATTTCTGAAATTTGCTTCATCGTTAAGCAATCTAAAAAATCATCTAACTCATCCTCTATAACTGGTCTCTCTCGAAATACTTCTCTAAAATGATTCACAAGAGCTTCGATGATTTCGTTTTGGTCAGTTATCCTCTTCTTTTCATTTAGGAGCGAGGGTAACAGTTTATTCATGTAGTTTCGCTTCTCTAAGCCAAGAAAATAGCCAGTAGACCTTTCACCTGATTCATACCATTTGGCCCTGGATCGTGTGATAATCCCCTCCATCTTTAGCTTCCTCATTTCCTCCAGCCTACCTTTGTACGATTCAAGTCGATTCAAAGTTTCCCCAGTGCAGTGGGTATGCACCTCTAATTCAGCCTCAGCAATATTCCTTACTACAGACTTTTCTTCTCTCAAAAACATTCGCTTCTTGTGTATTCCATAAGAGACGGTCTCCGTTCGGATGTTAAGCAAGATAGTCTCCCAGGGCAAGGAATCGCTGATTGTGAATTTAATTTCTTCTGGGCGTCTTTTCATGAACTCATACTCATATACCGGCACTGCATACATACATATCGTATCCTGAATGATTAATTTTACCTTTTCTATATATGTCATGTCTTTCAACAAAGCACAATTGAATTTGAAAAAAACCTTTCCTCTTTGCGACTCATTGAGATTCATTTGCATGATCACCATAGAGTGATCTGTGCGGTACCCAGGAGCTACCGAGGCCTGCATAATATAAGGAGAAAGCATCTAAGAGGCAATTAAATAATCTAAGCGAGCCTGCTTAATAACAGGACGCTTCACTCTCCATGTGTATCGTTTTAAATTTCCATTAAGATTGCGGAAAACATCAATCATGTTATTCTCCTCCATGATTCTAAGAAAGCGGTTTCTAGCATTTACGTTGTTTTCTCTGGCATAGTTATGCGTGTCAAGCTCACTATTGAGTGCCATATTTAAATCCCCCGCAATGAGTATTGGTATTGTATCCTCAGTCATGTCCACACACATGGTTTCAATGTTTTCAAAAAACGTGGGATTATCAGAGTTCGGACCGTAAATATTTGCTATTATAATATCAAAATTTTGATTAATTGTCGCTTTCACTATCAGGTAATTACCATTCTCATCTACTTTCCTGGATGAAAATTGTATATCAATATTTTTTGTTAGTATTCCTACGCCTCTTGCGTTATTTGCATACGGTGCTATGAGAATATCCGTGCCCCATAAATTTCGAAACGAGTTTTCCCTCCCCTTAGCACAGTGAATATCTTGTAGTAGGAATATGTTACAGTCCACGCCTTTTAAGAAGTTGAACACGTCTCTCCTTTTCTTGTACTCTCCTAACCCTCTACAGTTAACTGAGCATACTCTCAACTCACCACTAGAAGCTACTGACATGACCGACCGGACTTAGGTTATGCTAAACGTAACAGACATAATGCCAGCTTTATACCGAGTTTTGTGGGCAGTGTAAGAAGAATAAAACGAATCGCAAATAGACTATGCACTTTTCACCAAGACATACTTCTTTACCTCCTGTACACCTACCCACAATGGTAAACATCACCGCTGTCAACCGCCACCTCGCCTTCACACCCACCAACCATTGCACACAACTACATTTACACACGCACACACACAGCCGACCTATGTCCCGACCGGAAGCAGCCGAGAGGCTGCGCAAAACATGTTGCCACCTGCATGCAACGGGATGCACGACCAGACCACCTACAACTTTGCGTGCGTAACTCGACAGCCACCGACAAACTAACAAATAAATAAACAAACATGCATTCATACGATCGGCACAGCGCACAAACACACGAGACACACCAACACAGAACAAAAGAGGGGCATCCTGGAAGACAAACGTGTAACAGAAAACTAACATGTAACAGAAAACCTGCGGGCAGGCGAAAAACGGTCGACAGATCACAACAACGTTGCAACATATAAATGTTGTTACTGAGACAAGCAGTTTTAGTATAATACAAACATAAAAGGCTATTAACTGGAAGTAGTGTTACTTATCTAAGTCAAGGGTTTAAGGCAAAACATTGTTCAAGTAGGCAAACAGAGGTGCTACAAACCAAAACGTCGTGTCCTCCTCTCAGCAACTTCTCGCCGGCGATCAGCCCAGCGCCCGCGAGCCCGTCCCGCCGGCACCGGTGCCGAGTCCGACGCGATCCACTGGACAACGCAAGGGGTCCCAGAGTTCAGGCATCGACGGCGTCCGGGCGCCCCGACGACCCCGTCAGGTCGGTATCGCACAGCACCGTCCGGCCAGAGCCGGATCCCTCCGTCGGGTTCGGGCGACCCGCCGGGTCGCTCTCTTGCCGAGATGAAGGGACGGGCGTGTCCCGCGGCGGCCGGACAGGCGACGGACCAGTCGGAGTGGAGCCAGGCAGAGCCGGTGCCGCTCCTCGCCCCACCTCTGGTCCACTCTTGCGCCCCTCGAGAGACGCGGATCCAGCGGACCCGGCCGCCGGCGGACCCGGTAGACCGGCGGCGGACGCCGGTACACCCCGCCCCGGCCGCCCGGGCGGCTCCCGGCGCAACGGGCGTGCGCCGTCGCCGAGAATCCGCTTGAGCTGCTCCTGATCCCACACGAGGATGTTCGTCCCGTTCTTCTCCTTCCTACAGTAGACCAGGCCACGTCGGCTGAACACCGAGGCGACCTTCGCTCCGTTTTCGGGCTTCCTCGCGTGGAGAAGTGAGTTGAAGATTTGTTGGCATCCCGGGGTGAGCGACTCGTTTATGAAGAGTGCTGCCATCTGTTGGCCGGCGCACGCATCACCGCGACCCGGGTCGGGGCGCCCTGGGACACCGCGCCGGCCGAACAGGCCGAAACGCCGCTCGAAAATGTCGTCGCGAACGCGCCGTTTGATGAATTTGACGAGCACCTTGTTGTTACTCTGTAGGCGATGAGCCACCTGGATATCAGCCGTCGTGAGTTTCAGATCAGGAAATCTTCTGTTGAGCACCTGGATAACCCTTGCTTCTATGTTCTCGTCCCGGACGCGAGCTCCAAAATCGTCACAAGTGAAAATTAATGACGATAGACGGCGATTGAGATCGATGCCCTCCAGCCGCTCCCTGAGCTCAATACTTGCCTTCTTCTGTGCCCCCACCACGGCGTTTAGTCTCTGAATTTCCAGGTCCTTTTCCAAACACTCAGACTCGACAATATCTAATTTTCTTGCCAGTTGAGCAAATTTTGCATCAAAAGCCGCAATCACCTCTCGATTGTCGGCCTCGATCAGGCCCTGGATCGCGTCCAGGGTCACGGCCGGCTGCTGAACAGCGGGCGACTCAACCGGTTCAGGTCGGCCGCCTCGGGCGGCGTCTCGCGGCGAGTGAGACCTCCGGCCATGGTTGAGACGCTTCGCTCGCTTTATTTGAGCTTGCCGAGCCATCTCCGGCATAGATATCTGGCGCTTCCGCCCTCCCGTCGCACTGTCTGTTTCGGAAGCCGGATGACACTCCTGGAACAGCGGTTCACGGTCGGAATCACGTTCCGAGTCGGTCGCCATAGTCTGGAGACTCTCGCACACTCCCGAACTCACAACTCGCCTCACTCCTGCTCCAGAAAAAAAGCCACGAAGCCAAGCCTGTTGCACTGAACCACAAAACCGCACAAATCAATGCTGGCCGTTCATAGCTACCACTGCCTGTCGACCGCTCACCCGCCCGCAGCGGAGCCCTCACTCGCCACACATGACCCGCGGCGCGGAGCGGTCCGACCCCTGCCGCGGTCAGGCGGCGACTCGCTCTTCTCTTGTTGACCATGAACTTTACTTATGACTTTAGGACTTAGGATTTTACTTTACTTATGCACTCAAATGGGCAGCAGGGAGTGGGAGGGAGGGATCAAATTACAAGCGAACTCTTCCCTCGTCCTTTTTTAAATAGAAACGCACAATTGACCACACAATATCTCAGAGTATTTGTTTACGATGCCAGTATTTCAGCAATAGGTTTATCAATCACTTAAAACTTTAAAATCAGACAAAAACTCGCTCCGTTTTGCCAATTCAACAACGGTTGTTTATGTTACAAGTAGCCTGCGTATATATGCCAAATCCGTCATTATTGTGTGCAATAGCTTCCATATCCAAGCTACCATAAGCATGACGTCATACATTGTCATTCATTTGTGTTAAGGCCATGAAGTAGAAATGAGAAACATGCCCATTTTTTCGACGGATATCCAGCTATAGTCCAAACAAATGCCATATTCGTTTTTTTCAGCTCAAAATACCCCGTATAGCCAAATTGCAAAACAACTTGCAAGGTGACCTATTCCCTTTAACAGACGACTTAAAACCAGCACATAGAAAATCAAGTTTGTAAGCTCCTAAGCCATAAACAAGAACCTCACAAATACCACCAGACATTACGCACAATAACAGGACGAACACGCGATGACATCATTCCACCACTCGAAGGACCAGACGGAGAAACTGACTGACGTGACTGACGACGTGACGTGACTGACGTGACTGACGACTATACAAAATTTAAGACCGCAGCCAGCACTAAATATCGTGCATACCTGCTGAGCCTCGTCCACAACTTCCGGGATAATCCCAAACGTTTCTGGTCCCTTGTGAAATCCCTGAAGTCTTCCCGCCACCGTCCCGCTACCCTCGTTCACAACGGGGAGTCCTTCCCCAACACCACAGACTGTGCGAACATTTTTAATGTCACGTTCGGCTCAAAGTTTCCTGACCCGCACGTTGATACGCTGCCTGACGCGCCCGTCTTCCCCTCACCCACCCTGAACCATTGTTCCGTCCCACCAGGAAAAATTCAAACACTGCTGTCTAGTATTGGCAAGCATAAGGCCTGCGGCCCTGACGGGTTAAGCGCCCGCATTCCTCACGAGTGCGCAGCAGAGCTGGCTATTCCCCTTGCAATCCTATGTAAATTATCTGTTGACCAGGCCGTGTTCCCAAAAAATCTGGAAAGGTGCCAATATCATTCCCGTTCACAAAAAGGGCGACAAAAAGAATCCCAGCAACTACCGTGGCATCTCCCTTCTCCCTCTGCTCCAAGGTTCTCCAAGGAGACGGCAGTTTGCGGCGTACTTCTGGCGCATTGCTTTAAGTCCTTACCTCCCAGCCAGCACGGATTCCTACCCAATACATCGTGCGTATCCAATATTAGCACATTCCTCAGACACAGCTGGGATTCGATCCAGGATGGCGCACTGACCGTCTCTATATACACCGACCATTCATCGGCTTTTACCAGTGTGAATCACACTTTGCTGATTCACAAGCTCAACACATCTTTCAATGTCACTGGACGTGCGCTCTCCTGGATTCAGACGTACCTAACCGACCGCCGGCAGAGGGTGGTGGTCTCTCCTGGATTCAGTTGTACCTAACCGACCGCCGGCAGGGGGTGGTGCTCTCTCCTGGATTCAGACGTACCTAACCGACCGCTGACAGAGGGTGGTGCTCTCTCCTGGATTCAGTCGTACCTAACCGACCGCCGGCAGAGGGTGGTGCTCTCCTGGATTCAGTCGTACCTAACCGACCGCCGGCAGAGGGTGGTGCTCTCTCCTGGATTCAGACGTACCTAACCGACCGCCGGCAGAGGGTGGTGCTCTCTCCTGGATTCAGTCGTACCTAACCGACCGCCGGCAGAGGGTGGTGCTCTCTCCTGGATTCAGACGTACCTAACCGACCGCCGGCAGAGGGTGGTGCTCTCTCCTGGATTCAGTCGTACCTAACCGACCGCCGGCAGGGGGTGGTGCTCTCTCCTGGATTCAGCTGTACCTAACCGACCGCCGGCAGAGGCTGGTGCTCTCTCCTGGATTCAGTCGTACCTAACCGACCGCCGGCAGAGGGTGGTGCTCTCTCCTGGATTCAGCCGTACCTAACCGACCGCCGGCAGAGGGTGGTGCTCTCTCCTGGATTCAGTCGTACCTAACCGACCGCCGGCAGAGGGTGGTGCTCTCTCCTGGATTCAGTCGTACCTAACCGACCGCCGGCAGAGGGTGGTGCTCTCTCCTGGATTCAGCCGTACCTAACCGACCGCCGGCAGAGGGTGGTGCTCTCCTGGATTCAGCCGTACATAACCGACCGCCGGCAGAGGGTGGTGCTCTCTCCTGGATTCAGCCGTACCTAACCGACCGCCGGCAGAGGGTGGTGCTCTCCTGGATTCAGCCGTACATAACCGACCGCCGGCAGAGGGTGGTGCTCTCTCCTGGATTCAGTCGTACCTAACCGACCGCCGGCAGAGGGTGGTGCTCTCTCCTGGATTCAGTCGTACCTAACCGACCGCCGGCAGAGGGTGGTGCTCTCCTGGATTCAGTGGTACCTAACCGACCGCCGGCAGAGGGTGGTGCTCTCTCCTGGATTCAGTCGTACCTAACCGACCGCCGGCAGAGGGTGGTGCTCTCTCCTGGATTCAGACGTACCTAACCGACCACCGGCAGAGGGTGGTGCTCTCTCCTGGATCCAGCCGTACCTAACCGACCGCCGGCAGAGGGTGGTGCTCTCCTGGATTCAGCCGTACCTAACCGACCGCCGGCAGAGGGTGGTGCTCTCTCCTGGATTCAGCCGTACATAACCGACCGCCGGCAGAGGGTGGTGCTCTCTCCTGGATTCAGCCGTACATAACCGACCGCCGGCAGAGGGTGGTGCTCTCCTGGATTCAGCCGTACCTAACCGACCGCCGGCAGAGGGTGGTGCTCTCTCCTGGATTCAGCCGTACATAACCGACCGCCGGCAGAGGGTGGTGCTCTCTCCTGGATTCAGCCGTACATAACCGACCGCCGGCAGAGGGTGGTGCTCTCCTGGATTCAGCCGTACCTAACCGACCGCCGGCAGAGGGTGGTGCTCTCTCCTGGATTCAGCCGTACATAACCGACCGCCGGCAGAGGGTGGTGCTCTCTCCTGGATTCAGCCGTACATAACCGACCGCCGGCAGAGGGTGGTGCTCTCTCCTGGATTCAGCCGTACATAACCGACCGCCGGCAGAGGGTGGTGCTCTCCTGGATTCAGTCGTACCTAACCGACCGCCGGCAGAGGGTGGTGCTCTCTCCTGGATTCAGCCGTACGTAACCGACCGCCGGCAGAGGGTGGTGATTAGAGCCCTTCATGGGACACATTTTCAGCCCTTATCCCGTTCCAGCCCATTCCGCCAGACCCAAACCCGTTCCAATCCGAATTCATAATTGATGGGGCTCCCATTCCCACCCATTTCAGCATATTTCACTTGTTGTGGTGCTAAAAAATTATATTGTCTGTTCCATACCCGTTCCAACCAGTTACATTTCCAAAAATGGCCCCCTTCCCACCCATTTCCATCCCGTTCCATGGGTTCCATGGGGATTTACATTCCATGAAGGGCTCTAGTGGTGATTGAGGGTCGGTGCCCGGACTGGATCCCAGTCAGATCCGATGTGCCTAAAGGCAGTATATGTGGCCCACTCCTCTGTATTTGTTTCACTGCTGACCTCCCTGCCCTTATCCAGACCAACTGTATCATGTACGCGGACAACATAACATATCATTGCATCAAATCCCCCTCTTACTCCGACGCCCTTCAGGCCGACCTCGACCGCCTCTCCTCCTGGTCTCGTACATGGCGCCTACACCTTAACCTTAAACCTTAATCCTACTAAATGTCATGTTATAACCTTTTCCGTACGGAAATCCCCCATCATAGCCCCATACACACTGGACAGCACCACCTTACAGCGCCGCACTGAAACTCGTGATCTGGGTGTTTTACTAGACGCCAAGCTCACGTTTTCCTACAACATCGATCAGACCATAGCGAAGTCAAACCGCATGCTTGGGCTGGTCATTCGCAGCATCCAGTTGTCCCGTCGATACAGCAGAGCTAGTTTTGATAACAAGGCAATGTTGTGCACATACTGCGCTCATGTCCGCTCCATCCTCGAGTATGGCTGTGTAGTGTGGACCGGCGCGGCTGTCACTCACTTGAGGCGACTGGAGAGAGTGCAACACAGGTGTCTCACGTGGCTGGCCCGTAACTCGGACAAACCCACTCACATGGTCGACTACTGTGCTCTGTTATCACACTTTAACGTGCGTGCTATCAAATCCCGTTTAGCGCCATACGACTTCATGTTTTTATTTCATATTCATCATGCGAGGATTGGCAGTTCTATTCTGCTGGCAGCGTTTGGTTTGTCTGTGCCGCCCGGGGCGTTCGACACGTACCCTTGCCCTGTAGAATGTTCCCCGTGTAAGGGTGAACACAATCCAGCGGAACATTTTCATCCGAACGCCATCCCTGCGTAACTCGTTTTTAAATTCTGACAATAAGTGTTGACTTTTTTATATATACTGTATCTTTCTTTAAATCTCGCGTCATAAGCTTCACAAGGACGCTGGATACCTACCTATAACTGACTCGGTAATGTGTTTGTGTGTTCTTACGTGCCTATGTGTTTTGTCGTGTTATGTATTGTTTTTATATTCTGACTTCGTCTGTAACTGGGCAATGAGCCTGCAGACGATTTATTCAATGCACAATACACAATACACAATACATAAAAAGGCAACACTACTAAACGACCACTTCGCTAACCAAGCAAAGATTGACATAAAAGACACACGCATGCCATCACCTAACAACGATGCGGACACCACGCCGCGGTGCCCACTCTGGGAGAAATCGCCACTTCTGAGAGCGAGGTTCTCCAGATCCTAAACTCACTAGATTCTAACAAATCCACTGCCCCCTATAACATTCCCGTAAAGCTCCTCAAGCTAACCGCTGTTATTATTTCAGAGCCATGTCGAAATTTTACAACAAATCTCTCGCGTTAGGCGTTCTCCTTCCAAGTTTAAAGATGCTAATGTTAGACCAATCTTAAAAAATAAAGGTTCTCCCTCTGATTTAATATGCTATCATCCCATAAGTCTATTGTCGTCACTGTCTAAAGTGTTCGAGAGTGAAGAAAAAATCGTTTGTAAACATATATATATATATATATGCTCACCTCTCACAACACTCTCTTCTCACGGACAAGCAGAGTGGGTACCGGCGAGGCCACAGCGTAGAACAACTGCTGCTATATTTGACCCAGAAGTTGTATAAATAACTTGATTCAGGACACGATTTTACTGCTATCTATCTTGACATCTCTAAATACTTTGACACAATCTGGTACATGGGACTGTTATACAAGTGTAAGCACGGCTTCGGAATCACCAACTCACTTTTGAACTGGCTAGAATCATACCTATCCAATAGGAGGCAACGAGTACGCATCCGCGACACCTTTTCAAGAACTCAGGGCATTAATGCGGGCTGCCCGCAAGGATCTGTACTCGGACCTTTATTGGCACTAATATATATCCTAACGGACTTTCAACGCGGACACCAAAAATGACATTCTTGTATTTGCAGACGACGTATCCCTCTACCCATCCCATACGTCAGCAGACCTCGCCATAACGCAACTATTACTCCAGAATGACCTTGATGAAATACACAAATATAGTCGAGAATGGGCAATCACTTTTAACACCAACAAGACAGTACAACACACATTTTTTACACAAACATCAACATACACCACCTATGCTTACATTTGGAGGCGATGTAATACCGATTCGTGACAACCACATACACATCTTGGAATGACTTTTCAAAAGACTTACGTTTTCAC
>JAXIVJ010005889.1:0-7500 GCA_036785665.1 Chirona hameri
GTTTGCTTACCTGCTCTTCTGACCTGTATCCGTGTCAGCTGCGCTGCACGCTGCTTGTTCTGCCGCTGCTGTACCGTGTCAGCTGCGCTGCACGCTGCTTGTTCTGTCGCTGCTGTACCGTGCTTCCTGTGCCTCTGTGACCGGCCGACTGACCCGGTGACCCCTGCACGTGCCCTGCGGCTCACTGGCGGCCGCCGGCGCACTGCACCGCTCTCTGTTGACATGTTGCCATATAGTTACGCGGCAGCGGTCAATAAATCATGATGCCGTCCCGTTCACCTGGCCGGTCCGGCGGCGTGGTCAACTGGTCACAGCGCGTGCTCACAGGTGGCCACAGCGGAGCCTGTGTGGCCACAGCGGGGGACTGTGTGGTCACAGCAGGGTCTGTGTGGTCACAGCAGGGCCTGTGTGGTCACAGTGCGGTGCTCACAGGTGGCCACAGCGGAACCTGTGTTGTCACAGCGGGGACTGTGTGGTCACAGCGGGACTGTGTGGTCACAGCAGGGCCTGTGTGGCCACAGCAGGGCCTGTGTGGCCACAGCGGGCCTGTATGGCCACAGCGGAGTCTGTGTTGTCACAGCGGGGCCTGTGTGGTCACAGCGGGGCCTGTGTGGCCATAAGTGCGTGCCCACAAGGTGGCCACAGCGGGGCCCGGCTGGACACGCGGGCCGATTATCGGGGCTCCGTCGGTCACTCAGCAATTACATGCTGCAGTCAGATGGGCGGTCACGGTCGCGGCAGTCCGCAGCGGTGGGGGTTATTGTATCAGACTGATGAGGACATGACTGGACGGTATCGATTCCTACCTACACTAGGGTGTACTGAACTGGACTCGACTGTACATTGTGTTGCACTGCAGGGAACTTAAACTTGACTGTAATCATGGGTATGCACGGGCAGAGGCATAGCGGTCAGAAACTTTAAAAAATGACAGCTTCAATAGTTAAATTAAACATAAATAATAATACAACATTGTGTATTGTCTCTCCATTATATGCCGAATAATGGGGAATCGACAGTATTTGTTTTCCTTCAGGCACATTATATGTGTCTGTCAGTTTACTTCTGTGCTCCCCGGATTTTGCAAATCGGTTGAATTCGAATAGGAATTAATTTCTCCTTTAAATCCTGCTCGAGGCCGCCATGGCCGGGCGGTGCCCCATGCGCCGCGCCACACCGTACCGTGTTGTGCAGTGTTCCCACAGTGTTGTGCGGCGGCTACCTCGGTGACCGGCTCAATACAGGCCGGTCGGTCGGCCCGGCCAGTCCCTGTTCCGCACAGTGTAGCCGTCAGAGGCGGCAGCCGGGCAGGAGCAGCTATACAGCGGACGGCACGCTAACCAGCTACATCGGATGTCAGTCGACCCTACACGTGTAATGTGGAGATATGGGATACATTTTGAATGGCAAATAACAGTTGATAAGCTTTGAAAGAAGGCAAATCCTATCCTTGCCAGTTCTGGTATGGCTGGGTGGATATTCCGAAGATGTTTGTGTGTAAAAGTTAGTGTATGTGCTGCCATAGCTCTTCCTCAGCTGTATCTTTCTTATGGCTTTAGGGCAGTGGTTCTCAGCTGCAAGGGTATGGATACCCCCTTTTGATGACCAGAATGACTCGTTACCCGTCCCCAGGGACGTCGCTGACGGCGGTGGGGGTCGCCCCCCCCCCCCCTTGAAAACCGGGGAGCCCCCCTTGAAAACCGGGGAGCACCCCCCCCCCACCCCCCCCCCCCCCCCCCCCCCGCCAAACACACACACTTTTTATGGCGGAAGCTGATTCTAGTTTGCATGTAATTCTTAATAAAATGAAGATTGGAATATGAAAAATACGACGTGGCAAGAGCGTAGCTTCTCCAGAAAAGTTTTTTTTTGGGGGGGGGGGACTGAGCTGAGAAAAATTGTTTTCAAGTACCATCAACATCCACCAAAATACATATTTCTTCCCTTTGACCCACTTCCTCGTCCAAGATAGGGTGTCTGAAGCCAAGTTAGGGGGGGGGGGGCTGAAGCCACCACAACTGAATAGGATCCTACACCCCCGCGACGTGGAAATAGGCTCAGTCAGTTACGGATGAAATTTCCTTCGTTTTCCCTTCGACACACCGCTGCTCCGAAAGGAAAACGAAGGAAATGTCATCCGTAACATGCAGGAACGTCGCCGACGGGAGGGTCGGGAGACGGTCCCCCGACCCCCCACTCTCAGAAGGAGGGGTGGTTGCCCCCCCCCCCCACACACACACACACACACACACACACACACACACACACACACACACACACTTTTGCGTGGGAAGTTAACAATTTATCGTACAAATTGCCTTTCAGCAGTCAAAGTCCAGCTATCCACAGTCAAAAAGTGGAAATTTCGCGGCATGCGGAAAGTTGCCGCGAAATTTCGCGGAAATTTCGCGGCAACTTTCGCAATTGCTTATCAAATAAAAAAAATGGGAAAATGAATTCCACCAGGGCCCACTCCCTTCATAAAATATAAACTTTCAAGCGGGCTACAACCTACATGTTTAGCTAGTCTGCCGAGTTCCGAAAAAGGCGACGCGAACGCAAAGACGTGGACATCAGTACCCGGAAGCTGCTCCAGCGGTGCCCACCTTGCTGGACCGAAGAGCTAATAGTGGGGACCAGACCATGACCATCTCCCCAAGCCATCTCCCCCTGCAGGCTCCTCCAGATCCACAGGGACCATTTATGCGCGGAAAATCGTTCTGCCCCTTGCGGCTTTCAAACCATTTGCACTGTTACCAGTTGTTTGTTACAGTTCGGTACCTATGTATACAGTTATTATTATCATATGTACCACAGTTATGATTATATATGTATCATATGTCATATGCACTGGGCTGAGCGCTGACTGCCGACGGTCATCGTGATTTACTATCCTAGGCTAATGTATATGAAAAACTACCTTCATTTCAATATTTTGCATCATACCGAAATGTGTAACCAGGAAAAGGGGTTACCTGAGGCATGGCTCCTCCCACGGTCTGGTTCCAATATTAACATGTCGTTTTCCACGATCATAAAATTAACATTTTCACGCCGCTTCGCGGCGTCACATCGGTGGCCATCATCACGAAGCAATCGTCATCGTATTCGGTTCCTCGTAACGCTGCATTGAATTTATAGCATTTTTAGCTTTTTATCCTATACATGGCCCACTGCCTATATGTATGGGTTTTATCAGGAAAACCCGTTAAAAAATCGCGCTGCTTGACGGCGCTAAATAACAAGTACCTACTATAACATGAAAATCCACCTGAACAAAAATGCTGCAAAGGCAAAGGCAAAGGCATACACGCAAAAAAATGGGGTTCATTTTTTTCGTTATATTAACCGACCCCCCACTCAAAAATGCTCGGCGACGACCCTGCCCGTCCCCCACTGCGTAGGCCAAAGTCTCTGGCTTGATTATTGAAGCTATGCGGTACAGCTGATAACTTCAGCCGCTTACTTCTAGTGCCATCTAGGGACAGAAATATTGAAGTAGACATGTGTGCTGTTACTCTGACCAAAGCAGTGGTTCTCGGCGTCTAAAAATCACGTAAGCCGCCACACAAAGCTGAATATCATTTAGCATTAATATGTTTTGGTTATGACCCCGATGGCCCTCTCTTGGATCCGCCCCTGTGCACTTTCGTTTCTGGAGAGTTTTCGCCTTGTCGGCTCCGCCATGCTAGCCGCATTCCGCCACGTACACCGTACTTATAATTCACATGGCAGCCTGAGAACAGCAAGTAGTGGTTTGGCGTTGCCTCGACCACAAACTACCTATCACTAACGAATATCCGGCATGGTTTACGTGACTCCGTCTGCGCCGGAACCGATCACCATTGCAATATTAAACGTGAATTGCTCTTCCGTTCGACTGAATGGCAAGGGACAATGGACACTTCCTACCAATGGGTGACTAGCCTTTAAAACACAATGGCCACGTGGCTCGAAGCAATTGATAAATGGGACAGCGCGACGTGAACAAATGACTGCAGATGGTACGGCTATCGAACACTGGCAACATTGGATATCGGCAGCTAAATAATAACCTATGTACACACTACACAAGTGACGGCGTTGGATCGATGCATACTAGTCGGATATTAGCTATACAATAGTGAATGGCATTGATCAACGACAACCGTTCCAGTAACAATGGCTGGTATAAACTAACAGCTGGTATCAACTATCCACACTGATAGCCTGACCACGGCTGGTATAAACTATCCACACTGATAGCCCGACCACGGCTGGTATAAACTATCCACACTGATAGCCCGACCACGGCTGGTATAAACTATCCACACTGATAGCCCGACCACGGCTGGTATAAACTATCCACACTGATAGCCCGACCACGGCTGGTATAAACTATCCACACTTATAGCTCGACCACGGCTGGTATAAACTATCCACACTGATAGCCCGACCACGGCTGGTATAAACTATCCACACTGATAGCCCGACCACGGCTGGTATAAACTATCCACACTGATAGCTCGACCACGGCTGGTATAAACTATTCACACTGATAGCCCGACCACGGCTGGTATAAAGTATCCACACTAGAGACGCAAATTTCAGGACCACAGAGCCGGCGCTGGGCCCAAATTCAGGCCCGGCGTGCCTGAAGCTGTGTCTGAACTCAGGCTTGCCGGGCTCATGCCGGGCTCAGCACAAGTTATCAATTAAAAAAAAAATAGAAATAAATATTGGCAGAAGTCAGAACATACATGCTTAAAGATCATGATAAATTGAGAAAAAAAATATACAACAGTAAAACACCAGCATAACACATAACAATGTCCTAGTTTACAAATTAAAAGTGATAACTAGTACGACCTAGCAAGGAGTGGACACACCAGTGAAACTTAATAAATCAAACTACAGGGTCAATTCATGATCAATTCATCAGCTCAGTCACTGCAGCAGTGCGAGAGTCGAGTGCAGTCAAACAGAAACAACTACCCCAAATCATATTCCACTGTCATCACTAGTAACTAGGTGGGGTGGCATACAATATTATATTTAGTCATCCCATTGCCCCAGGTCACCCCAAATTATTTTGTATAACAAATAAGTACCTATGGAACAAAACCACCCACATATATGATAATAATTATTGTTAATACTATTGTAAATACATATTACTGAGAATATTTATTGATACATATTTACTATTTAGTTCCACATGAGAAAGGACATATTCAAGTCATATCATTTGTAGTTTTGGTAGTGAACAAATATTGTATTTTATGCAATTACAATTATAAAGGTGGAAAGACTGCAAAACACAAACAAAAACATTTTGCAAAGAAATCTTAAGTGGCCAAGACCTATCCCAGAATGCAAACCTGTCTAGTTCCACTTCAACTTCTTATCACAATAGCTCCATAATTTATATATGACCTTGCATAATTACACGTGACACACTCCCCGACAACACATTCAAACCCAATTTCCAAACAATGTGTTTTGATGAGTCACATTTGCGACGAATTCGCCAGGACGACCGTAAAAGAATCACGTGTGTCAATTAAGCAGTAGATCGATATTCGCGAATGTGTCACTGACAGATATTCACAACTTCACACCTCAGAATCGCGACGCCTCAGAATTGTGTGAAGACAATTGTTCATGTTCGTATTCGAAAATAAGCTGTAGTATTAAATCTTAACCATTGGTGTCAGTTGAAATTTAAATATTTTTTTAAAGAAGTCCATCTGCCGAATCCGCAATATGTTGACATTTTCATTTTGGTGATTTAAGTTATTTATGGTCATAAAGTTAGTCATTTCGGTGACGGGATTAATTGTCTGCGCCGTTTTGAGCTCAACGCTTGACAATTGTCAAATACTTCAGCCGCTATTACGCACAGCAGTGAAGTTGACGTCCGTCAAGCTAGCAGCAGATTCATATTCGCGAATCTGCTGCTGCCAGACAGACATTCGCCGGGCTCGAATATACTGCTACTGGCAGCAGATTCGGCGAATGTCTGTCAGCTGGCAGCATATTCGTGAACAACTTACGCGGCCTTTTTGGCGCGAGCAGCAGATTCAGATATTCGCCGGGCTCGAATATACTGCTACCAGCAGCAGATTCGGCGAATGTCTGTCAGCTGGCAGCATATTCGTGAGCAACTTCCGCGGCATTTTTTGCGGATCATCTGAACGCCAACAGCAGATTCGCAACGTGATGTGTTTGAGTTGAGTTGTTCGGTGAAAGATGGGTACCTTCTAGGTAAGTAGGAGGAGGTTAGAGGTCCTACTCACTGACTGCTTCAAGTCAGTAATACGTTGATCAATACCTACTTACCTAGAAGGTACCCATCTCTCACCGAACAACTCAACTCAAACACATCACGTTGCGAATCTGCTGCTGGCGTTCAGATGATGCGCGAAAAATGCCGCGGAAGTTGTTCACGAATATGCTGCCAGCTGACAGACATTCGCCGAATCTGCTGCCAGTAGCAGTATATTCGAGCCCGGCGAATGTCTGTCTGGCAGCAGCAGATTCGCGAATATGAATCTGCTGCTAGCTTGACGGACGTGTGAAGTTGTACCAAGGCAGTTGTACGGCCTTGGCTTTGGCAGTGAAGTAGCTCAAGCTTTGTTTATCTGTGCCCACTGCCCAAGGCTGTATAAATATGTGACAAGGCCGTATAAGAGTGGCTCTGTGTGTGACTGGCTTAGATGTTAGTTATAGATATCTTGGCTTGGATAGTGAGAAAACCGAGGATACTCTGTAATTTAAAACAGGTTGATTATTTTACTTTTATCATTCAAGATATGATTGTCACTCCCAATGTTTTTAGTATGTTTGTCATACTTAAATGACCAGGAAAACTTGCCTTTTCCCCATTATCCTGTGAAGTATATTTAGTATTTACTAGTCCATGTCAACATTGATCAAATAAGTAAGTAGGTTGTAGTACCTCTAACCTCAACATTGTTTGTAGAAGCTATTACAATTACAGCCCAAACATTGCATTGTGTGATGTTGAGTGATGAATGCATACTTATTACATACTTTTAAGCTGCTCGTTTGGACTTGCATGATCTATATATCTATCATGCGTCTTATTTTTGTTTTTTATTTTTGCAAACCACCAAAGATGAAAGAAGTCTACTCACCTTGACCTGTTTGACTTTCCTGTTAGTCTGTTGTTGATTATTTATCTCAAGTTCTGACTTGTGTGGGATTTCTTTACTCCATGGTCCATATATATCCATTATCCATTGGTGTTTCAATGTGGTGTGTGTTAAAATGGTGCAAAATGCACATTGCAAACTATAAATATTCCTGCTAAAAGATTTTAAGTGTAGAATGAAGTATGCATGCAGATTCCTAGCTTGAGCTGCCGCATGCCGGGCCTGGCGGGTGCTGCCACATGTGGCCGGCCTTGATGCCGGTCCCAACTCATGTATGAGCGGTGGCGGTGCGGGGCCGGTTCCTGTTTTTTTGGGGAATTTTTGCATCTCTAATCCACACTGA
>JAXIVJ010005889.1:12500-55000 GCA_036785665.1 Chirona hameri
AGTCATGCAACACGTGTGTTATGAGCTATTTTCCAAGTATAATTCGATAGTGATAGTAATTTTACCACCTGACTTCATTTACGTGAAGTAAATGCAATTTCAGGTCAAATGCAGGGCACCGAAGGTCACAAATTGAAATGGTTAAATCTAAACAAAAAAGGCATGTTGCTAGACCAGTTTTGTCTCAGAAATGCAGTGATGGCATTTATTTGTCTGTGTGTAATCAATAAAAGCCAAAAAACGCAATTTGAAAATATGACGTCATAAGTTAACCATACTTTAGATGGCATAAGTCAGTCAAAAATAGAGATATCAGTTTGAAATTTGGCATGGTAGTTTTTTTCCACTTTATCCGGCTTCCGCCGGTGGTGTATTTTAACATACATTCATACACATATACAAATTACACATGACACGGATCAGCTGTGTACTTTTTTAACATAGAAAACACTTCAAAACATACAATCACCCACACAACATCAAACGCCTCATCAGCGGCATCGGCGGACCCCGCGCGCCGCGTGTGCGTGTGTGTGTGTGTGTATGTGTATGTGTGTGTGTGTGTGTGTGTGTGTGTGTGTGTGTGTGTGTGTGTGTATGTGTGTGTGTGTGTGTGTGTGTGTGTGTGTATGTGTGTGTGCGTGTGTGTGTGTGTGTGTGTGTGTGTGTGTGTGTATGTGTATGTGTATGTGTATGTGTATGTGTATGTGTATGTGTATGTGTATGTGTATGTGTATGTGTATGTGTATGTGTATGTGTATGTGTATGTGTATGTGTATGTGTATGTGTATGTGTATGTGTATGTGTATGTGTATGTGTATGTGTGTGTGTATGTGTATGTGTATGTGTATGTGTATGTGTATGTGTATGTGTATGTGTATGTGTATGTGTGTGTGTGTGTGTGTGTGTGTGTGTGTGTGTATGTGTGTTTCGTTGTAGGCGCATGAATCACACGCCCGGAAGCAGCACAGGCCCACCCCATAGTCACAACTGGTTGATGCAAACAAAGCATAGCACATGAATTAAATGAAATGAAAGCATGAGTGAAAAGTTAATAATTTTACTAACCCTTCATTCAAACACTTGCCTCAGCCGTTCCCATTTCTGCTCGAATTTATCTAAACTGCCTTTCGCTTTGGCAACGTAATATTTTTTTTTTATTTCGAGCTTTAGCGATTGCATCATGATTTGTATACTTGGTTGAGTTGACATTAATCGTGCTTTATGTATACAGGCCTTACATAATGATATTATAAGCGCTTCTAAGTTGGACGTTTCAACAAGGAAAAACCAGTTAAATGCATTTATATGTATTATGACTTGGTATGTTGTCCTTAAATGTGATAGTATCTCCTTAATGAACAGTTGAGTTTTGGGACAGTGCCAAAAGAGATGGCTAATGGTTTCAATAGCTGTTTCACAGAATGTACAGTTACTTGATTGTTGTATATGTATTGTTTTCAAATATTTATTAGTTGCGTAAATTCTATTTACTATTCGAAAATGAAGGTATAGAAGATAAGTGGAGGTCGTTGCAGCACTAACATTATCTAAACTTCCTTCCGTGTAATTACTTATATCTGCCACCCATTTTGCTCGCAGACGTTCGTTGGTATTGTTATTTTGTGTTGAAGCGTTCGAAATAAACGCATTATAAGCTTGCTTTGAGAACTTTTTGTTATTCAATACTAAGTTTATTTTATATGGTATGTTTGGTTTATTTATCAGCGTCTTGTCAATACTTCTACGTATATCCTGCGGCAGACTTCGCACTAAGGTTTCGTAGCATAAGAACGTCATACTAATTCCATACATATTTTCTACTTCTTGCTTGCAATAAATTGTTCCTGTGTTTGAGTTATATAAGTCTCCTATGAAGCGTAATCCTCGTTCGTTCCAACTTCTAACTATATTTGTTGAATATTTTGTCCAATCTGAAAACCATATTTTCTCAGATATAATTTCCTCGTTACATGGTTTATATTCGCGATTGAACTTTATCAAAGCATCGATGATATCTATATAGAAAGGGTTTGATAACTTGCTTTGTATCTGTTGCAACTTCCCACATCCGTACGTTAACAACAAATCGATGTCTGGAAGTTCCTGTGTAGCGAGTAGTGTCCAGTCGGCACGTGATGTTGCCAATCGTTTCAACCACGTCAGTTTCATACATTTGATAAATGACTCTATATGCACCATGTTTAAACCGTCTTTTGATTGGGTTTGTACTAGTTTAGTACGTTTTATCTTATCTTTTTATGACCCCAAATGAATGCAAATAGAAGCCTCTCTAGTTCTTTTATACATTTACTTGAAGGGTTAGGAAGTGCGATGAATAAATGTACAAGTTTAGATAGTAACAAAGCCTTGACTATACATATTCTTCCAATTGGTGTAAGGTTACGTCTTTTCCACTGTTCCAATTCATTTTTTAATGCATGCATTTTTAGTAGCATATTACGTTCCGTCACATTTGTACCGTTTCGGTCTATTTTTATCCCCAGAACTGTCAGCTCATCCACAAATTGTATGCTATGTTCTGTACTAATCTGATCTGCTAATGTCCCTACTGACATACCTGCGGTTTTTTCAAGGTTTATTTTCAAACCCGAGTGATTGCCGAAAGTGACTAGCTCCTTGACAGCTCCTGTGATTGAACGTTCAGTTCCGTCTACAAATATAATTGTATCGTCGGCGTATTGACTTATTCTTATTTCTTGATTCTGATTTATTTGTATTCCAGTCAATTGATTAGACTTCGCAACTTGTTCAGCTAATACAGCAACTGCTATGTTGAATAGATATCCTGAGGCTGGGTCTCCCTGCCTTATGCCACGTTCTAGCTGTATTTTTTTGCCGAGATATCCGTTTAGTAGAATACGTGATTGATTTTTAGTATTTAAAAATGTTTGGTCTATTAATGCTCTCAGTTTTGGGCCAAAGTTAAGCTCGCTAATGACTAATCTTAAATAATCCCAATCGACTGACTCGAAAGCCGCTTCAAAATCAGCGGCTATTATCATCCCTGGCTTTTTATTGTTATTGGTCCAGTTAATTATATCAAGCACAAGCCTTGTATTTTCTCCAATATACCGGCCGGAAGTGTAGGCTGTTTGCGCTGGGCTAATTAACTTTGGCATTACCTTTTTAAGTCTCATGGCGATTGCGGTTGATATAATCTTATAGTCTGAATTTAACAATGTTATTGGTCTCCATCCCTTATAAGTATGAGGTGATTTCCCTTTCTTATGGATAAGTGTAATGATGTCCTCACGGTGAGAAGGAAACTCGTAACCTTCAGTCGACGAGGTTCTAACTGCCCGGTACAGAAATGGGCCTATTTCCGACCAAAAACAACGGAAGAATTCGACAGGGAAGCCATTTGAACCGGGCGTCTTGCCTTTCTTCATAGAGTTTAATGCACTAGTTAATTCCAACATTGTTATATCCGCGTCGAGTTCCGTCCTATTGTTTGAATCTAGCCTATTTGTTATATGATTCGCTATGAATGAAGGATCTGGCGTATTGCTATCCCTGGAATTATATTTGTTTTGCAAAATATTCGAGAAGTTTTCAATTATTACATCCGCCTTTGAAATGATGTCATTCCCGTCATTGATATATTGAATGCATTTCTTGTTATAGTTTCTTTTCTCTAAAGATAAAAAATACTTTGAATTTCTCTCCCCATGCTCATGCCAGGCCACCCGCGACCGAACAATCAGTCCGTCAATAATTGGACGTCTTAGCTCTTCAAGTTTGGTTTTGATTATGTTTAGCTGAGTAGCATCACTTCGAAGGCCTGATGATGTAAATTTGTTTTCTGCTTCAGTAATTTAGGCCATTAACTTCGCTTCTGTTGTCCTTACGCGTTTTGCTTTTTGTTTAGAAAACTTAACTGTATCTCCCCTAATCATCATAATCAAAGTTTCATAGAAAAGGCAGTCGTTTATTGTTAGTTGTATGGATTTATAATACTTATCATCATTATATATACACTACGTTATCATATACAGGGACCGCGTATTGTCGGACTGTGTCGCCGATGATTTTAGATTTTACCAAGATTTTACCGTTTTAATATAATCTTCGTCTGTTAAATGTGAAATATTAAATTTCCAGATACCATTTCCTCTTTGATTTTTACTTTGTATTGATAAGGTTATTATGTTATGGTCTGTACGATATCCTGGCAACATTTCGACATCTGACACATAATTCAAAAGGTCATCGCTAACAAAGAACATGTCTAGACGTCCACGCTTTAAAGGATTTATCCGCGACCACGTGTAACTACGGGCCATGGGATGCAACTGACGCCATGCATCAATTAAGTTGTACTTATATGATAGCTCTAGAAAAGTTTGTTTTGCATGTGTATTATTTTCCCCGACATAATTAAACGAGTCTGCAACCGGATCTATCGCAAAGTTTAAGTCTCCTGCGACGATTATGTAATCGACGTTGAATTGTTCTAATCTTTGATTCAACTCTCTGTAAAAGGATGGGCGATCTTCGTTCGGTCCATAAATATTTACGAAAACATAAGATTCAGTGTTAATTTTACACGTAACTATGACGTAGTTGCCACAATCTGATCTGATATCTGTCATTACGGTGCATTGTAAGTTACTACTAAATAAAATACTTGTCCCTCGGCTTCTCGATGAGAAACATGAGTGATAAGCTTTACCTCGCCATAAGCTGTCAAAGTACGGTATTGTCTTTGTTGTCAAATGTGTATCCTGTAGGAATATAATATTGAATATTGGTTTGGTTCTCTGACATATCTTCCGGTTTTTGAATATTTTAGAAAATTTTGATTTTGTGATCATTGTTCCCAAAACAAATGTTTTTTTGAGTTTGTTTTGGGTCAAAAACTAAAAATATCAAAACTTCGAGATAGCCAGTTTTTAGCCGTTGCAATTTTCTATCTTTTAGCGTTTTTTTATTGCATTTTGCTTCAAATGTGGCATTGGTACAGCTTGGCAAAGTTTAGCTGATTTTGGTGTAAAACTCGTGTGTAGTGACGTCACTAAGTTCGCTATAACTCGAGAGAAAAAAATCGACCATTTTTATTTTATTTTTGCACACAAGACGTAAACATGATTTATAAGAAGGTATCCGAAGTTTCACGTTGATAGCGCTATTAGTTTTTCAGCTATTGCGAAAATTCATCAGGGGGGGGGGGCGTTAAACGCCTCCTCCAGTCAATGGCGGGTTAATCATCAAATACGTTGCTCGTTTTTAGCAAAGTTGCTCGTTTTTGCTCGTTTGTTTTTCCACTAGATAACGGTAAACGTTCATTTTTAGCAAAGGGCATACCCAGGGGCGTAGGAACTATGTTCAAGTTGGGGGGGGGGAGGGGGGGGGGGGCAGGAGGAATTCTGAAGTAGATTATTTCCATGCAACGCCCATAGGCGTAATGTTAAAATAAAAAATGTGTGGGGGGGGGGGGCGGTTGCCCTCCCCCTCTCTGTTCCTACGCCTATGGGCATACCCTACCCACAGAATAGCAAATCTGTCAAGTTTCAGTTTCCAGCAGTGCTGGTATAATTCCACCGATGGCGGCCGATTGCTCATAATTTGAGCTAAGCAAACCAACCTTTTAACAGTTACATTTTAGTCGAGAAGAGCTAACATTGCTATAGTAGTGTTGTCAGCTGCCCACCGCTGTAAAAAAGCGAATCATGAAATGTATACGTAGCACTGTATTGTTTTTGTTTGTTTACATTTTGCTATTCGGAAAAGCATGCACAAGTTCATTTATAAATGTTCGTATCTCCACATATGAGAGCCCCCGCCAGCGCCACCTCGCGTTAATACGCGGCTTCACCTAGCGAGGGAGTGCACGAGCCTCCGACCAACGGGTCGGCGACCCGTGCCACCGGCCCTGACCCTGAGGGCCTGCCGACTGGCCCTCAGGATCGGTCTTGGTCTGCCAGGCCCGGGCAGTGGGATGACGGGGCCTGTTGTACGAGCTGCAGATTTAGCCACGTAACACCGTAATGCTTCTCAAAACATCCCAGACACACAAACAAATACAGACTATACAGGGCCTAATTCTGGAGAAAATCTGAGCTAAAAAACATACCACCGTATACAATGTATGCAATATACCACTATACAACAGTATAATATGGACGACTACCGTGGTAAGTGGTTTCACACAATAACGAACCGGCGCGTTCCACGAGCACAGCGTGCCAGGTCCCGAACGATCGCCTTTCCAGTAAGAATAAATTCCTCGGCGGACTTCGCCTGTAGCATCTGGGTCATCTTCCTGACCACCTCCTGCTCCAAATGCAGGCGCTCTTTCAGGAAGTAATTGGTCTGATCTGATGCGTATCCTCAGAATAGGAAACATTTGTATATTTGCCCATCGACATAATGGGGAGGTCACGAAATTCACCCGGCCTTTGGTTATCGATATAACAAATCTGAGATACACGAATTGTAGGTACTTATGTATGACCTTATGTGATCCTGTAAGTTTTAAATTGCTCTGTCATACACTGTGGCTGTGTTGACCTGACCTGGCATAGGCGTAGGAACGCGGGGGGGGGCATGCCCCCCACACTTTTCAGGCTGGGGGGCAGCAGTGTTAACTGCCCCCACTTTTGAACGATTTCTCCTCCTCCGATCGCTGATATTTGTCCGATATGAATGCTTTAAATGTGCACAAATATTGACGAATTTACAACCCCCCAATACCATAACCCACAAGTGTAAAAACCGGTGGGCCGGGAAGGCCAAGTCACCACTTTTTAGGGTGGGGATCCAACAATATTAACTGCTCCCTACTTTTGAGCGATTTATAATTGTTCCCTGATATTGGTTCGATATGAATGCCTTTTAAGTTGGCAGAAAAATAATTAATTCACAACTTCACAATAATAGGCTCCTAGACCAATTTTGGCTCAGAAATACAGAAAAGGTAATTATTTGTTCATATTTTGTCAAAAAAGTCAAAAAAAGTTATTAAAAAAATGACGTCATCAGTTTTTTACACTTAGGAGGCCATCACTCAGTCAAAATGAAGATATTGCTTTGAAATTTGGCATTGGTATTTTCCATACTCAGTTCTCTCACATATATTCCGTTTTTTCTAACATCTTTGAAAAATTTGATTTTGTGGGGATTTTTTCGCAATTTTTATTTTTATTTTAGTGGTCAAAAACCCAAAACTTTGAAAATCTGAGATTGCCATTTTAAAGAAAATACAATTTTGTATCTTTGGTGAATTGCGTTTGGAATTTCCTTTAAAACTCTGTTTTCTACCATTTTTCAAATATTTATCGTTTTTCCACCATCATGACGTCATCAAAACATGATTATCTCCCAAACTACTTCACCAATTTCAATTAAATTTTTACGCATGACGTATAATAATTGTTGTTAACTCAGCTACCGACAATTTCAGAAAGATGCGCTCCATGTGTAAAATGTTATTCAAGGAAAATATCAGGGGGGGGGGGCTGTCAGGCACCCCCCCCCCCCCCGTAGGGCGAGGGTTAACAAACAAAATTAATTAGGTACATTAATTACTTGCAAACAAAAACAGTGGGGATCTTGCTGGATTTCACTATTCACAATCAAATTTGTGTACTGTTTCTCATGCGCCACGCACGAAACAACTCACACAATCAGGCTTGAAATGCTGCAATCCATGGTGAAAGTCACCTAACCCGCTGTCTAGTCAGAACATAAGAAGCATATAGCACAGCAAGTTAACCGATGTGATGTGGTAAAAAGGATACAAATTCAATATTAAGCTGCAGAAAGCTTACATTTTAGCAAAAGAAAGGCTTCGCTAGCTATTGAACGGTCTTCGCATGATGACGTCACTTGTGCGGATGATGCAAACACGTTAGGCATTGGGATGACAACGGTCTGGGTGTAGGGACCTCAAGAACAACATAAACTGGGTATAAACTGGGGAGTTGAATTACTGAACTAATACCATTTGTTTCCTTATCGAATGACATTAAGTATAATGGCGAAAGAAGTGTTACAATCCAAAAAGTGTTACAGTACAACATTCTGAAGTAAGTAAAAATGCATGAGTGATGTCAAAGTGTTAACTTTGAAGTGGCGGCTAGGGTCGGTGCCAATTGAAAAAGTAATAATGTGAATTATCTTTGTCACATTATAAAGGAGGATGTCATTCAGATGATGTTGACATTGCACGGCAGAACATTGTGCACAGCTGTGGTGGAAGTTTTTTTTAGGGAAGACACTATGAAGCGTTTTGTTGTGAGTTATCACAAGTCACAACATCCTGAAGCGATGGATTGGTTTGTCAAAATTTGATAACAAAAATGTGGGGGGAGGATGAAGCGTCAGCAAAAAACTGTTGCACGGGGTGGAGGAACAAATAATTAGAACAACTGAACACTGATTTATAGTTGTTTGTCAGGGAAAATGTGAGGGATAATCCCCCTGGCTCAAGAATGTTGACTTCCCCGTGGCGGAGCCCCTGCATTTAAGGGGTAAAGCGCCTGGACCTCTGAGCGATTACCTTTCCAGTACTTAGTCATAGTATAGTGGTAAGTCTGATGAGCTTTACAACAGCAAGCTTCATCAATATTATTTTTGGTTACAATGAGGTCTGAGGTGCAGAGGTGGAGAATTGTCAAAATGCCAGGGGGTGCTTTTCACCGGCGGCTCTCAAATCCAAGTTGTAGCGAGAGGACGAAGAGAGGTGGCGGCCGTTATGGCCGCTTAAACGCGACGGACCGTAAAATAAAAGGAAGCAAGCGGTACGAAAATAGATCCAAACATCAGTGACAAGATGCATCGAAAACCCAATATGGAGTTTCATGTCATGGTCGCTGGAAGCGAGTTTTGTTTGCACTGCGGCTGCCCCCCCCCCCCCCCCCCAACCGCTTCGAGTCACATCAAGAATCGTAATGTATGTTAACTTGTAAACGATGGGAAGAGAACACAAAGTCACGGTGCGAACATGTAAACCTTCAAGTCACATAATATCGGCACTGAAATGACGAAGTCGTCAATGTTTACCTGACCGTGTGAACTTTTTTCTTCCTTTTTTCATTTATTTATTCAATGTATCTCGATATTTCGAACAACCACATACAAGCAACGCAACGCAGAAAAAGCCACGGTCCGGTCGGCAGCAGTCCTGGCAGCTGCGCGGCGCGGCATCGGATATCACAGCGGCGACGGGCGGACATGCCGCAGCGAGAGGTGTGCACTGGCGGATCCAGGGGCGGGGGGGGGGGGCGGCAGGGGCAAAAGCCCCCTCCCCAAGCTCGACAGGGGCGGCAATAGAAATTATCCCCCCCAAAAAAAATCGCTGAAACTGGCGATGAAAATGGGTACTGCCTGCGAAAAAATAACTTGTTGCGAAAGAAAGAAATGTTGTTTTTGCCTCGTTCGTGTTTGCTCTATTTGGTAGCATTTTGGTAACAGTAGGGTTAGGGAAAGTGGCGCGTCTGACGCTATTTTGGAGTGATTCACAACCAACGTAAGTTATAATTGTACACGCAGCGTCGCAGCCTTTGGTCTCCTGCTGCCTGCTGGGTGGCAGAGGAGCGCGGGAATTAATTTCCTTACATAGGTGCCTATGTTGTGTGGAATACGTCTACTAGTATTAAGTAGGGTAATTTAGGTTCAGTAAAAAAAAAAAACATAATGGTCTTCTTTTTGTAGCTGTTGTATTCCACGACAAATCGACAAAAAACAAAGTGCAAAATGACACCGTCATGTCACCGATTATGGCCAAAATTGGTATATGGGGTAGCCTGGGGCGCTTAAGTGAGTTGTGAAAGTTGTATTGCAATGCAAGCAGTGGTTCAGGAGATATCGCCTCGGACATTTTTATAAGGTCACGGTTCAGGTCAATCTTTGTCGGCCCATATGGCGGGGAATTTATGAAGCAATATAGATGTATTATGTCATTATAATGGCAATGAGCTGTTTTATAACATGGTGATGTTTATTTTTTTATTTTCGAAAATTTCATAATTTAGTAAGTTTTCGAAATTGTACAACTTTTTGGATACCTTTTCTCAAACTTGTTTCTATTTTTTTTTGGCTATGCTGTTCTTACGTGTAAGGACGTGATTAAGTGAGAGAAAACAAAATGAAATTGAGGAATATTTGCTTCCAAATATTACAAATTTTGTCATTTTACTTGCTATTTTATATATAAAAAATATGTTATTCGCTAATAACTTTTGACTAAATAAAACTAGATTGGTACGATAGACGTCATTTTGCTGTTCTCATCAAGACGAATTGAATGCTCTGCAGCATGACCTATGTCTGACATTTTATGACCTTGACCTTAAATTTCAAAGTTAGTATTTGTTTTTTAAATTTTGAATCTTTTTTAATACCCAAGCCAAATGTATTTCCTATTTTGACTGTATTATTGTTAATTGTAAAGAAGTGTCGTTCAAACAGAAAAAAATGATGGTTATTTGTCTTCAAATATGCTAAATTTGGTAATTTCTTGTGTTCTTTTTGTGAAAGATATTATGTATTCTCCAATAACTTTTGACTGAATAAAGATAAAAAGGTAAAATGGACACCATTTTGTTATTTTCGTTAAGACGCGTCGAATGGTATGCAGTATAACCTCTTTCTAACATTTGGTGACCTTCACCTAAGGTCAATGTCAAGGTTCAAGGTTAGGTTTCCAATTGTGGCCGCATTTGTGGCGATGTTATATATCTTAAAACTTGTCTTGTTGCGAGGAATTCGATTGTGCTTAAATAACGCCTGATTGTCAATGGCAACATTTAAATTCATTTTAATTTGAATGTCGAATAGTAACTTCATAACTTCCTTCTCGGTGTAAAGAAAGCCCGAAAATGTCTCAGTTTGCTTTATAATCATCAACGATCGCGCAATATTTTAATACCAATGAATTCCTATCTTCAAGACAAGTTCAAAGATATATAACATTGCCGTGTAGGTCAAATTTGGAAAGGTGACTTTGCGCCGTGATCTTGACCTTAGGTCAAGGTCATCAAATGTCATACAGAAGTCATGCTGCACATCTATCAACTTGTCTTGATGATACCAACACAATGACGTTTACCGTGCCCTTCTAACTTTATTCAGTCAAAAGGTATTAGCGAGTAACTAATTTATATATAAAATAGCATATAAAATGGCAAAATTGTATATATTTGGAGGCAAATATCCATCAATTTTATGTTTGCACTTAATTGACACGTCCTAGGTCACCTAGGTCATTACACGTAATAATAGCATAGCGAACAAAAATAACCCAAGTCAGCAAAGGGAAAAATGGGGGGGGGGTACCTTTTAGGTCATATAGAGGCCCCTGGGGCCCGGAAGGCCCCCAGTGAAATTAGCCCCCCCCCCCCATATTGGGAGGCTGGATCTGCCAGTGGAGGTGTGACGCCAGGATGTATGCGTGGAGGTGCGGGAGGTCTGCCCCTGTCTACCGGCCCGGGGCGCGAATTGCACTATCAGCAAAACGGCGATTTTTAAGCGCCGGCTACGGTGCCGGGTCGGGCAATCCGCGCCCCAGGCCGGGCGACCGCCCACACAAACATGCTGAGGGACGGTAAGACTGACCGTGTGAACTGACCTGACCCTACCTGACCGTGCAAAACCGCCTATTTACACACGGACTGACACACATACACACACTTTTACACCACTCAGTCTTACTTCGCCGAAGTAAGACTCAACAGCCGTTAGTTAAACGGACCTGTTTATTTGAGGGGGTGCTTTTACAGTGAGGGGGTGCACTTTTTAGCTCAGGGGGTGCTTGAGCACCCCAAAACCCCTAATTCTCCACCTCTGCTGAGGTGACGTTCATAATTTCAGTGTTAGGAATGCCCTAGCGGCATTGCGATGATTAATATTCTTGGCTTAGCCAATCAGTAGTGAAATCCTCTGACATTTAGCGGTGCTTTACCAGAAATCAGATGCCGCAAACATCCCAGTCTTAAACGGCGTAGCCAGTCAGGATTTTGAAGTGAACGCAGCTTGTATCAGATCTAGTCATATTCATCTCATATTCGGACGTCATTGGCTACAATCAATCCTATCCTGATCGGACATGTGGCATGACAACGCTGCATCACAGTGTCTACATTGAGCTGCATCTTAGCGATCCTACACATTTATTTTATATCAATCTAACCACTAACCAGTTCATAGTTATGTATTCGCCAGGTTTAGCTCCACATCATTTCATACTGCTAGTGACTGAACAGCTAGCTCCTATATACCTTTATTTTTATAACAGATGGTTTATCATTGTCAGGCTTTCAGCCAATCAAAACATTCCATTGCTTGGTCACAACAGTTTGGAATATGTGTTGAATTGTATTGAAGTTGAACGCTACAAATTACAAAATATTTAAGTTTGTGGTTGGGGTTGGCAGTGGGGAGGTTACATGTCTGTGTGGCACACCCTTGTGAAACGCTGGTGGATGGTGTGGTCTAACACTCGCCCTACGGGGGGGGGGGCTGACAGGCCCCCCTGAGGTTTTTCTTAAATAACTTTTTACACATGCAGTGCATCTTGCTGAAATTTTCGGTAGCTGAGTTAACAACAATTATTATACGTCATGTGTACAAATTTAATTGAAATTGGTTAAGTAGTTTGGGAGATAATCATGTTTTAATGACGTTATGTTGGTAAAAAAATGAAAAATATTGGAAAAATCGTAGAAAAAAGTTTTAAAGCAAATTGCAAACGCAATTCGACAAATATACAAAATGGCATTCTCTTTAAAATGGCAATCTAGGATTTTCAAAATTCTGGTTTTTTACCCCTAAAAAAAACTGATATTTTAGCAAAATCCCCACAAAATCAAAATTTTCAAATATGTTAGAAAAAACGGAATATGTGTGAGAGAACTGAGTATGGAAGATACCCATACCAAATTTCAAAGCAATATCTTCATTTTTGACTGTGTGATGGCTCCCTAAGTGGAAGAAACTTATGACGTCATTTTTAAAAATAACGTTTTTGACTTTTTTGGACAAGATACGAACAAATAATTACCCTTTCTGTATTTCTGAGCCAAAGCTGGTCTAGGAACATGCCTTTTTATTTACATTTATCAATTTATAATTTTGAGGTTTTCTGAAGAGCAAAATTGCTGTTCTGGACGTTGTAAATCCGAGGTCATTCACTTGACCTGGAAGGTCACCCATTGACCTGAAACCTAAAAATCGCATACTGTTGGATTCCTCTCATGACAGGCAACATGCTGGTTCTTACCGTATTGCTCTAAGTTACTTGGTTGGGAAGTTAACAGGGGGGCCTGTCAGACCCCCCCCCCCCCGTAGGGCGAAGGTGAAATAAGCTCCCGTAGGGCGAGGGTTAATTGAATTATACTAATGAGAAAGATATAAATATCGTATCATAGTGTATTGGCTGATGCGTTCTAAATGCAGTGTTCCTACTGCACTCTGCAGTCTGCAGTCTAGTGTCTATCTGACTGAGCAAAATTGTGTAAGTAACAAAAGGCCAGGAATTATTACTTTAAATCGTAATCGTACCTATTCAGTATGCATGAATACAGCACACCGGTTAGTGTTTTACAACCTGCTAGACTGCTATCAGTATTGACTATTGAGCTTGTTGATTGGTTTGGCAACTCAATTTTAATAAACACCTGTTTCACCTTTCAGTCCAGCTCAAGAACCAACTTCAAATAAACCTCACTTATTTCATATTTGCATCCTATCATATAGGACCATTAAAATCCATAGCAATTCACAATAGTGGTAAAGTAAAGATACGTACCTGTGCTGGTGCGAAATCATAATAATAATAGTTATTATTACTAGAGGCGGGCAATGTGATCGGGACATTGCATTGGGGTCAAAATCGTACGATAATTCCGTAGTTTGGCCCCAGCCGGCCAGGCCACCGCTGACTGGCCGTTGCGGTGACCTCAGACTGTGACGTCACCACAAGCCGCCACTGGGCGGCGTGCCGGTCGGCTCTCAGTGCTGTGCGGCGCAGTATCCTGCTATGCGGCACAGTATCCACGGCCGGCCGGCACCAGCTGACGGCGGAAGCCCGCTCCTTCAAAATGGTAATTTGGTTTTACCCCCTGGAGGGTTTATTTTGCCGACATCAGGATCGGCAGCCATTAATGGATTTTGGGCCGCTGTATCGCGCACGTGACCTGCGAGTATCAAGTCTGTATCACCAACCGTGTGACCTGAGCAGGCGAAAAATACAAAAAATGTTGGCGCCCACTTTTTGGCACTTGGCACGTGCCACGTGCCATCGATTTACCCAAAAATAGTACCATCATCTGTCTGCAGTGTTGCCGCATCGAACGGTGCCACCCGCGTCGAAATCGGCCTAGCCGTTTGGGCTCAACGTGCCAATATGCTCCGTTGGACACACACACACACACACACACACACACACACACACACACACACACACACACACACACACACACACACACACACACACACACACACAAACGCACACATACACAAACAACCTCCTCCCACTTTCCGAGCGACGGCCCGGTGGAAATCTTCGAACTCAGAAAAACATGTAAACATGTTTCTGTTCTTTCTACGATTTTGAATTATTATTATTATTATTATTATTATTATTGTTATTAAGAACATATATATTTGAATATAGCTTACAATGCAGTAGATATTTATGATATTGCAATATTAATTAATGTGCCTTGATCCAGAGAAAATAAAAATAAAGGTGTTTACATATATGATATAATATTCTAATGAGTTTTTGCAAGTCAAATACATTTGAATCAAAGTCGTTAAGTTAGTTGAACTTGAGGTCAAAAATGAGTCGACTCAAGCAATTTTCACATGAGTCAAAGTTGAGTCGACTAAACAAAAACAAAATCCCGCTTGAGTCAGAGTTGAGTCAGGGGTAAAAGCAAATGAGTCAAAGTTGAGTCGACTACACAAATTGTCCCTCTCGCTTGAGTCAGAGTTGAGTCAGGGGTAAAAGCAAATGAGTCAAAGCTGAGTCGACTAAAAAAAATCCCCGCTTGAGTCAGAGTTGAGTCAGAGTCCCTTCGTAAATGAGTCAGAGTCGAGTCAGTCTAAAAAAAAAATATGAGTAGCACAACCCTGTTGACCGGTATAGGTGATATCTGCAATATGGTTTTCCTTCCGCTACCAGTCTATCGGCCTGGATCCTGGGATCCAGCTGATATCCGGATATCTGTGTCTTGTGGCTGTGTCCCGGGATCCACATGGGACACCAGATCCAGGTACACAATCCAATAAGATCCCATATCCTGATATATTTTATGCCGTGGGATCTACAATTTACGCCGAGATCCAGGAGGATCCCAGATCTTCATGCATTTTATGCCGAGGGATCCAAGATTCAACTTCGGGATCCAGGCACAAGTCTGGTCACTACCTACCAAGATTCCTTTACTAATAAGGTTTACCCACGAGGGAGAAACGACTCCCGGGGTGACGTCAGAGCATTTGGCATCAATATTTTGCAATATGGTAGGCCCAGACATGTGCCTGGATCTCGGGATCCAGCTGATATCCGGATATATGTGTCCTGTATGCCCGGATCCACATAGGACCCAGGTACACAATAAGCCGAGGGATCCACAAATATTCCAGATCCTGATATATTTTATGCCGTGGAATCTACAATTTACGCCGAGGGATCCAGGAGGATCCCAGATCTGCATGCATTTTACGCAGAGGGATCCACTGGGATCTTATCTGTATGCATTTTATCCGAGTGATCCACTAGGATCCCAGATCCAACTTCAGGATCCAGGCACAAGTCCGGTGTTTAGAACCACGAATCTTGTGCATAGTCAATTGCGAACACGCCGAATGCCCGCCGGCGGACATTCAGTGTGTTTATACACTTTTGCATCGTTATGGAAGACGAGGACGCAGAAAATCACGTAACATGAGCGGATTATCGTAGCGTTATCGTGGACTAGGAGCGCGGAATGGCCTATTGCGCAGCTGCACCCTAAGTTGTGGCGATACTCTCGCTGGGCGATACGGCCACACAGCTGCTGCAGTACGGCTGTTGGTCAATACAGCGTAACCATTGCACACACAGCTTTTGGCTTATCTTCCTGTGGATAGCATGTGATTGAGATAAGTAATGGCCACCGGCATGCGATACTTTGATGTAGATAAACGCCGATTAAACGTGATAGGTACCTGCGACCACTGCTATATCATTGCTTATCTTCGGAACCGTTGTGTAAATACATAATAAATGCGTCCCGCGATTTTCTCACAGGCATCCAAAGAAAATTGTTCCAGTGTAACGTTTCAGTAACCTCACCGGAATTATGATATCACATTAAATGAAACTAAATCTAGCGACAGGTAAACATCATCACTGATGTATCCTGGAGATTCCCGCACATCCAATACCTTAATGACGGCACACACTTGCGTTCAAGGGCGGATCCAGCCGGCCGTTTTTTTTTTTGGGGGGGGGCCAAACCGTTTTTTAGCGGACCTTACCTACCCCCAATTTCGAATTTCTTCCCGGATTTGGGCCACTTTATTTTGCAACCACACGATTTCGATTTTTTCCCCATTTTTTTTTAGGTTTTCGACCTTTTGGGATATCGAAAAAGGAAAGATGTCAGCTTGCAGTTTGTATTGTTCCGACATTGCCTTACACTGATAAAAACTATGTCAATTGTCAGCTGTACCCAGGGCGTCGCCGATAATTTTTGAGTGGGGGGGTCGGCTGAAATGACGACAAAAAAAATGTACCCTAATTTGTTATGCGTGTATGCGTGTATTTGCCTTTGCAACATTTCTAATGTGGATTTGCATGTTATAGTAGGTACTTGTTATTTAGCGCCGCGAAGCGGCGCGATTTTTTTTTTGCTCGGGTTTGCCTGATAAAACCCAGAAACATAGGCATTTTTAGCTTCTTAGCCTTGTAGAGGATAATAAGCTAAAAATGTTATTCATTCAATTCAGCGTTACGACGAAACGAAGACGATGACGATGGCTTCGTTATGACGATGGCCACTGATGTGACGCCGCGAAGCGGCGTGAACATTTTAATTTTAGGTCGTGGAAAACGCATTTTTAATATTGGAACCAGACCGTGAGTGAAGCCAAGCCTCAGGTAACCCCTTTTCCTGGTTGCACATCTCGGTATGATGCAAAATGTTGAAATGAAGGTAGTTTTTCATATACATTAGCCTCGGATGGTAAATCACGATGGCCGGTGGCAGTCTGCGCTCAATAGTACATATGATAATAATAACTGTAGTCTGTATACATACCTATGTACCGAACTGTAACAAACAACTGGTAACGGTGCAAATGGTTTCAAAGTAGCAAGAGGCAGATCGACATTTCCGCGCATAAATGGTCCCTGTGGATCTGGAGGAGCCTGGGGGAGATGGCTTGGGGAGATAGTCCTGGCCTGGTCCCCACTATTAGCTCTTCGGGCCAACAAGTTGGGCACCGCTGGAACAGCTTCCGGTTGCCGAAGTTCGCGTCTTTGCGTTCGCGTCGCCTTTTTCGGAACTCGGCAGACAAGCTTAACATGTAGCCCGCTTTAAAAATAATATTTTATGAAGAGAGTTGGCCCTGGGGCCAGCAATTACCGCCAAGGAGAGCCTCTGCAAGACACTTAATGGAATTAAGTTTCCAAATTTGTATATGCAATTGCGAAACTTGTGTCATGCCGCGAAGCGGCGCGAAATTTTTCAGTTTTTGACTGAGGCTGGCTTGATTTTGGCTGCTGCAATTTTGGGATGCCCAGTACCGTTCTAAAAACGCAAATATAGCATGCATTAAATTTCACGTCTTGGGGGGGGCCAAAACATAGTTTGCCCCCCCCCCCCCCTTAAACAGGCTGGGGGGGGGGGCATGGCCCCGTTCGCCCCCCCCCCCCCCTGGATCCGCCCTTGGTCGTGGGTCTAGTTATTCCTTCGTCGACGACGAAATCATTATTTATGAACGTGTTCATTTTTTTTCTTAAAATTTCACAGAACACGGATTTTTTTTTAATATGCGTTGAGGCTCATATTACAGTTATTTATATATTTATTTTTTTGGGGGGGGGCAAAAGACATGTTGCCCCCCCCCCCCCCTTCCAGGCTTTTGGGGGGGGGCCATGGCCGGATTGGCCCCCCTGGATCCGCCAGTGCTTGCGTTCTGAAATAAAAGTACGGGCAGTCTGAACGCTGTCCTGACATATAGAGCAGGCCAGTAAAGCAGGACACACGTAGCGCTTCTGCACCGTAGTCGGGCTTGGCCCGCCTCCAGTAAGTGTCTCACCATGCGACATTGGTTTAAAGTGGTTGTCGCCGCCCTGCTGATGCTCAACTACTCCGTCACCGTGGTCGTGGTCGGTCTGAACCGGTCGCTGCGCGGCGAACCGGTGGCCATGTTTGTGACGAATCTCTCCGTTGCGGACATACTGTTCGGCCTGTTCCCGGCACTGATTGGCCTGTCGGACGCCATGTTCGAGCCGCCGGTGCCGGCTCTCGTCTGCATTACCCTGTGTGCGGGTGGTGGCGGTACTATGTTTAGTACCGCCGACACCAGTGTAGAGATGGCGCCAGTGTCGCACACGTCCGCCATTACCGTTACAAATACAGTCCTCTCTGAGACGTCGTCGTGTGCACAGCGGAGTGACACTTAGACTCGAACATGGCGCAGCCGGCAGGGTCCGAGGGGAGCGACCCCGCCTCAGTAACTATACCGATGCCGAGTGACGACGAGGACCAACCAGTGACGCAATCAGCGGCCCACAGTGCCGTCCACAGTGCCGTCTCTCCGTCGATGGCGAGGGACGCCAAACCCCACCGACTGGAGCTGACCAGCGACCGCGGCGCCTCTTACCGGCTGTGGCGCCAGCGGTGGGATGATTACGCCATGCTGGCAGGGCTGTCGAGCAAGCCTCCGGCCCTGCAGATGGCAATCCTCCGCACCTGCCTGTCGGACGAGGCCCTGACTGTCGTGGCAAATTCCGACGCGCCAGCGGCCCAACGCAACGACCTGTCCGCCGTCCTGGCGCACCTCGAGCGCTACGCACGCGGCCAGGTGAACGAGGTGATAGAGCGGAGGACATTTAACATGTGCGCGCAGCTCAACGGCGAGTCATTTGATGACTTCGCCACGCGTCTGCGCGACTTAAGCAGGGACTGCGGTTTCTGTGACCACTGCAGGGATTCTCTAATCCGTGATCGGATGGTGGTCGGTCTGCGTGACCCAGCCACCATCAAACGCTTGTGCGCGGTGCCGTTGCTGTCGCTGCAACAGGCCACGCAAATCTGCCGGTCAGAAGAGGCCGCCGCTCGTGACGTCACGACCATCACGGGCAGCGACGCGGACGCCGTGTCCGCCTGCAGCACGCCGCGTCTCCGCGGCGACGCCCCCGCCCAGAACCGCCGACGCCAGGGGAGCCGCGGTGTCCGATTTCAGTCTCGGAGTCCCACCCCTCCCCGGCGCCGGCTGGGATCAGAGGTCGCCGAACCGGAGATGGACGACGCTCCGGCGGCCTGCCGTAACTGCGGTGAGCGGCACAGCCGTTCAGCCCGATGCCCGGCGGCCAACCGCCCATGTTATAACTGTGGACGACTGGGCCACCTGTCACGGATGTGCCGCAGCGCCCGACGCCCGTACGGGTCGTCGGCATCCGCCATCACCATGGCCACGACCGCGACGACCGCGGGCGGGTCGGCACCGACCGTCCGCGTGACCGTCACAGGTCGACAGACGGCGGAGATGGACGCTCTCCCTGACACCGGAGCTGACGTATCGGTGGCAGGCCTGGATTTCGCGCCCAAAATCGACGAACTTAACAACAACCTCCGGCCGCCGACAACCAACCCTCGCGCCGTCGACGGGCACACGGTCCGGTCTCGTGGCAGCCTGCCCGTGCGCATAAGCCTGGGTGATGTGACCGTGCGCGACACGGTACACATTATTCCAGGCGTGCCCCGCCTGCTACTCTCCTGGAGGACCGCTCGGTCCCTACGCCTTGTGCCGGCAACCTACCCGCAGCAGATCGCCACCGTCGCCACATCGACCGCGCCGCTGTCAGCCGCCGAGCCCGGCCGCGGTGGGACAGCGGCGCCGCCGCCGCCGGCCGCCGCCGCCGCTCACGGCCACCGCCGGCCGTCACCGTCGCCGCCGCCGGCGCCGCCGCGGGCCGGGCCGGCAGCGAGCGTGCTGCCACCTACTTCGGTCGATCCGACTACAGCGCCGCCGACCGCTACGGGACAAGCTGCGTCTGCTGAGAATCCGCTACACGAATTCGCCGATGTACTGGATGGTGTCGTCCGGGCTATGCCGGGCGAGGAGTTCCGGATCCACCTTCAGAGGAACGCTACCCCATTCGCGGTGCACGCACCTCGCCGAATCCCGCTGTCTATGCGAGAGACGCTCCGAGAGGAGCTCAACAGACTGGAGCGGGACGGCATCATCGCTCCGGTGACAGTGCCGACTGACTGGTGCGCGCCCATCGTTGTGGCACCGAAGAAAGACGGAGGCATCCGTCTGTGCGTGGACCTCACCAAGCTCAACCAGTCCGTGAAAAGGGAGCTGTACCAGTCCAGCACGCCAGCTGAGTGCGTTGCATCGATCGTGGCGTCTGAGGCCCGGTGGTTCAGTGTCTTCGACGCGGCCAAGGGATATCACCAGTGTCCTCTGACCGAGTCGTCACGCCACCTGACGACGTTCATCACGCCCTTCGGGAGATATCAGTACCTCCGCGCGCCGTACGGCATATCATCCATCAGCGAACACTACAACAGACGGATGGACGAGTGCTTCATCGACATGGACGGCGTCCAGCGTGTCGTTGATGACGTCATCGTCTACAGCAAGACGAAGGAAGAGCACGCCGCCCGAGTTCGCGAGTTCCTGACCCGGTGCCGGGACCGCGGGGTGGCGCTGAACCCGGCGAAAACTCAGCACCAGAGGCAGAGCGTCAAGTTCGCCGGCTTCATCGTGGCCGACAGCGGGTACACACCAGACCCGGCACTGACGAAGGCCATCGCTGCGTTACCGGCGCCGAGTTCGCTGACGGAGCTGCGCAGCTTCTTCGGCCTCGCGAACCAGGTGGCTCCCTTCTCGGAGGACACTGCCGCACATCTGGAACCGCTGCGCCACCTACTGAGCGCGAAACGAAGCTTCGTCTGGGACAGCGGCCACCAGGCGGCGTTCGAGAAGGCGCGGGCAGCACTGGGCTCCGTTCGCACGCTGGCCTTCTTCGACCAGACACGCCCTACCCTGCTGTCGACCGACGCGAGCCGTCTGAAGGGGCTCGGGTTCCTCCTCCAGCAAAAACAGCCGGACGGCACCTGGCGTGTGGTCCAGGCCGGCTCTCGGTTCCTGACGGACGCGGAGAGCCGCTACGCCACCATCGAGCTTGAGCTGCTGGCAGTGGCCTGGGCGTGCCACAAGTGCCGCCTCTTTCTCAGCGGGCTCCCAGAGTTCGACGTTCTGACCGACCATCGCCCTCTCGTGCCGATCCTAAACTCAAAGAACCTCGATGAAATTGAAAACCCGCGCCTCCAGCGCCTCCGCCAGAAACTGTCCATGATGAACTTCACCGCCAGATGGCAGCGCGGGACGGAGCACCAGGCGGCGGACGCCCTCTCTCGGTCTCCGGTGGACCCGCCCACCGCAGAGGACGAGCTGGCCGAGGACAGGTCAGCAGCCACCGTCTCCGCCGTCGTTCTCAGCGAGGCAGCCGAGCTCTGCACCGACCTCCGGCTGGACGAGGTACGGCGAGCAGCGGACCGAGACGAGGAGGCCCGACTGCTCCTACAGACCGTGATGGACGGCTTCCCGTCCCAGAAGTCCGACCTGCCGTCGCTCATGCGGCCCTACTGGCCGGTCCACGACCGTCTCGCCGTCGAGGACGGACTGGTCGTGTGCGGCTGCCGGCTCGTCATTCCCCGCCCGATGCGCGCGGCCGTGCTCGCCGAGCTGCACGCCAGCCACCAGGGGCGCGAAAAAACGACGAGCCGTGCCCGCCGGATCGTGTACTGGCCGGGGCTAAGTAACGATGTGGACAACGTCACGAAGAGCTGCCAGCCATGCCAACGCGAGCTGCCGTCCCACCCGCAGGAGACGTACCGGACCCGTGAGGCACCGGACCGGCCGTTCCAGCACCTGTGTGCCGATTTTTTCGAGCACGCCGGCCGGCACTACTTGCTAGCGGTCGACCCATTCTCGGGGTGGCAATTCGTCCGCCCCCTTGGTCAGACCGCAACCGCTGCCCTGCTCGTGAGAGAGCTGCGGGGCATCTTTTGCATCGCTGGTGTCCCCGAGGTGCTATGGTCCGACGGCGGGCCACAGTTCACGTCGCGCGCTCTCGCTGTGTTCCTCAAGGAGTGGGGCGTGCAACACAGAACCTCGTCGCCGCACTACCCGCAGTCGAACGGGCGCGCCGAGGCAGGCGTGAAGTACGCGGCCAAACTGATCCGCCGCGTGTGGAATGAACGGGACGCTACGATGGACCACGACGCCTGGGTCCGTGGCACTCTGCAGTATCGGACACGCCAGGCCCGGACGGCCGATCACCTGCACAGATCGTGCTCGGCCAGCCGGTGCGGGACATGATCCCGGCTCACCGGCGCTCGTTCGCACCCTGCTGGCAGCGCGCCGCCGACGATGCCGACGCGGTGGCCGCCGACCGCCAAGACGAGGCCCGGGAGCGCTACGACCGGCGCGCCACCGATCTCCGCGGCCTGACGGTCGGCAACCAGGTCGTTATCCAGGACCACGCCACCAAACGGTGGGACCGTTTTGGCGTAATAGCGGAGGTGGGCCCACACCGCCGGTATTATGTGAGAATGCCGAGCGGCCGCGTGCTTACCCGAAACCGGCGGTTCCTGCGCCGGCGATACGGTCACGCTGCGCCGGACGCCAGCGAGCCCTCGCCTCGCACCGCTGACACGCCTGCCGACGACCAGCCACCCGCGCCCGAGCCGTGCGCGCAGACGTCGCCGTCGTCACCGCCGCCGCCGCCGCGCCGGCCTCAGCGCCAGCGGCGACCGCCCGATCGCCTGATCGAAACGTGCCGGCTGGCTGTCGCTGGTGGGGGGTGGGGGTTGATGGCCTGAAATCGTTGTACATATATGCCGAGGCCTGATTGTACAGCCGGTGTTCGATGCTAGCCATCGGTCACCGACTGGTGAGGGGGTGTGCGGGTGGTGGCGGTACTATGTTTAGTACCGCCGACACCAGTGTAGAGATGGCGCCAGTGTCGCACACGTCCGCCATTACCGTTACAAATACAGTCCTCTCTGAGACGTCGTCGTGTGCACAGCGGAGTGACACTGAGACTCACCCTGCAGTACCTGTGTCTCAGCTCGGCTTGGGCTCTGAAGGTGGCGCAGCTGGTAGTGGCGCTGGACATTTGTGTCGCTGTCGTGTTCCCACTACATTACCATCAGGTGATGGCCGGCTGGATGCGGCCAATGCTGGCCGCGCCCTGGCTGGCCATGCTGGTCGGCCTGCTGGTCGGCCTGCTGGTCGGCCTGCTGGTCGGCCTGCTGGTCGGCGTGCTCTGCTCGGCACTGCGGCTGGAGAACGCCTACGAGTACGGCCTGCGGGAGGGAGGCCTGACCGAGGTGGGCACCGACTGCCGATGGGAGCTGCTGTCCAGCACCTGGAGCTTTCTGTGGCAGGCAGCACTGTGTGTGGTGTCTAGCAGCACTGTTTGTGGCGGGGTTGTGCTCGACTCAGAGTCGGTGAGTCAGATTTGACTCAACTCTGACTCAAATCAACTTGAGTCAGAGTCGAGTCGCTTAAGAAAAATAGGGGCTCGCCTTGAGTCAGAGTTGAGTCGCTTAAAAAAAAATAAGGGCTCAACTTGAGTCAGAGTGGAATCGCTTAATCAAAATAGGGGTTGGAGTTGAGTCAGAGCGAAGTCGCATGTATGTCGCTTGAGTCAAAGTTGAGTCACCTGGATGCTGCTTGAGTCAAAGCTGAGTTGACTCATCCTCTTAAAAGTCAGTCACATCTGATATAACAAAAAAAATGGGAGCAACTAAATAATAAAGGGGTCCAAACAATGTTCTAGAGTGCTTTTCAAACCCACATAAATCAATTTTCTGTCTGCAAAAAAATAACTTAAAGAGTGCTTAACTCATCACAAATTCTGCTGACTGCTCCTATCATAAGTGAAACAATACAATATTAAATATGTACATATAAATGATAACTGCAGTCTATATAACCTAATAATAACCATATCAACATAACATTCTGGAATGTGCATACGAACCATGTACCATACGCGCCATTTATGACTGAAATAAAAAGTTGGCATCACAAATTTATTGAGGTTAAGGTACTTTAAGAATGATAATTCAACAACAGATCACATTATATACCTTATATACTTTAGATCACAATTCACTTTGTTTTCTAACGCCGAAATAATTGTTATCTCTGAAATCCTACAGTTATCACATGTCAGTTCACTCAGTTTTAAATGGTTCGAGCGCGAATACTTTCTCCCACTAGCAACGACTTGACAACAAATATAAATCCAGGCTGTATCAATCATACGGATTTCCTTCCGCGCTGATGTATAGATCCTCAAATGTGTTGATGAATAGAGTGAGGACTGTGATTGGTAAGGATACTGGTCCACATGCTAGCACTAGCTACTAGCAGCTCACAAGTTACTCTGGGAGTGTCACATACGCAATTTCTCCAAATGACTGTTTAGACCAGTTAACTTGAAAATTCCATCCGCACTTTTTATTAATTTAATGTGCGAGTTTCAGGGCGGTTTTAAAGGGTATTATAAGTTATAACAATGTTTAATATACACGTGTCAAGATTCAAGGAGTTGTGCTACAATATTAATGACGTCATATTACACTGTAGACTGTCAAAGACAAGCCACTTTTCAGTCTGTTGTACCATCAGCTACTACTCTTCTTCCATTAGGGACCTCAAGAACAATATAAACTGGGTATAAACTGGGGAGTTTAGTTACTGAATTAATACCAATTTTTGTCCTTATCGAATGACATTAAGTATAATGGCGCAAAAAAGTGTTACAATCCAACAAGTGTTACAGTACAACATTCTGAAGTAAGTCAAAATGCACGAGTGATGTCAAAGTGTTAACTTTGAAGTGGCGGCTAGGGTCGGTGCCAATTGAAAAAGTAATAATGTGAATTATCTTTGTCACATTATAAAGGAGGATGTCAGAATTCAGATGATGTTGACATTGCACGGCAGAACATTGTGCACAGCTGTGAAGGAAGTTATTTTTTTTAGGAAAGATACTATGAAGCGTTTTGTTGTGAGTTATCAACAAGTCACAACATCCTGAAGCGATTTAATGGTTTGTCAAAATTTGCGAACAAAAATGTAGGGGGGGGCAGGGGCGGATACAGGGGAGCCCCCCCCCCCCTGCGGGCGGATACTGGGGGGCGGCGGGGGGCGGCCGCCCCCTGCCGTCCCGCCCCGCGCCCACCACCGCGCCGAAGGCGCGGAAGGGCCTCGTAAGCAGATCAATTTCCGCGCCGAAGGCGCGGAAACAGACATGCTTACGGGGTTTGATATCTGCCATTTGCTGCACTCAGATCAGGAGCCGCCCTCAGGCCAGGTGCCGCCCCTGGCCAGGTGCCGCCTTCAGGTCATGTGCCGCCTTCAAGTCATGTGCTGCCCTCAGGTCATGTGCCGCCCTCTGGTCATGTGCCGCCCTCAGGTCAGATGCTGCCCCCTGGCCGGGTGCCACCTTCAAGCCAGGTGCCGCTCTCAAGCCAGGTGCCGCCCTCAGGCCAGGTCCCGTCCTCAGGTTCACGTACCGCGTTCTGGCGGGGCACCGCCCTCAGGTCAGATGCCGTTACCTAGCCATGTGCCGCCCTATGGCCAGGTGACGGCGCACCTTCGGCCAGTGAGGACGCCCCTCCGGCCAGTGACGACGCCCCTCCGGCTAATGACGGCGCCCCTGGCCAGTGACGGCGCCCCTCTGGCTAGTGACGGCGCCCCTCTGACTAGTGACGGCCTCTCTCCGGCCAGTGACGGCGCCCCACCGGCAAATGACGGCGCCCCTCCGGCCAGTGACTGCACCCCTCCAGCCAATGACGGCGCCCCTCCGGCCAGTCACGGCGCCCCACCAGAAAATGACGGCGATCCTCTGGTCAGTGACTGCGCCCCTCCGTCTAATGACGGCGCCCATCTGGCCAGTGACGGCGCCCCTCCAGCTAATGACGGCGCCCCTCTAGCCAGTGACAGCGCCACTTCGGCTAATGACGGCGCCCATCTGGCCAGTGATGGCACTCCTCCGGCCAGTGACGGCACTCTTGCGGCCAGTGACGACGCCCCATCGGCCAGTTACGGTGCCCCTTCGGCCAATGACGGTGTCCCTCTAGAGCCAATGGCGGCACCCTTCCGGCCAGTAACGGCGCCCCTCCGGCCAGTGACCGCCGGAGGTGCGAGGCTCTCTCAGGTCTCGACAATTGCCCTCTCAGACCAGCCTGGGACCCACTCAAGCATGGCATGGGTTCTATCAGGCCTAGAAATCATTTAAGGGCCCCTCATGCCGCACGAGGGCCCCTCAGGTCGACAGAGGGGCCCCTCAAGCCGACCGAGCTCTCTTTCAGGCCGATCGAGGTCCTCTCAAGCCGACCGAGGATCGCTCAGGTTGACTGTGGGCCCATCAGGCCGACCAAGATCCCCTTTCGGGGCGCCGGAGGATCCCCTCAACCCGACCGTGGGCCCCTCACGCCAACCAAATGCCCCTCAGACGGAACATAAGGGTCCACAGGCTGACAAAAGGTCTCCTCAGGCTAACAAAGGGCTCCCTGAGACCCTCAGAGCCCCTCAGACCGAGTGATGGCCCTGAAGCCGACCCTTTGTTAATTTCTACGCACGCCACTGAGTGTCACTCATGGGAGACAAGAAGAACAATAGTTTCTGTGATGCTATTCCTTCAATTGAGGTAGAATGAGTATCACTCCGGACGAGGCAGGGGCTGTCCTAAATGACTTTCCCGCTAAAAAAAGCTGTATGCCGAGATGGGGAAGCTCCTGGACTTACGGTGCACGGTCTATCCTCGTGCTGTCAGCTAAAGCTGAGCGCATATTTGTATTTGGTTCAAACCTTACGTTTGAATGCGTGTCGCGCCGACACCATGGTGTCGGCGCCCTTCGCTAAGCAGAGCTGTTTGCATGGACCATATCCGATCGCGCAATATTTGCTGACAGGCGGAATTTAAAGTCGAAGGATTTACGTGTCACAAATTTTCGGCACGGTCCTCTCCGCGCATTGACTTCATCTTACTCAGGCCGCTGCCACCGACGCAGGTCATCCCATTCAAGGGTAAATAGGACGAGTTAGCACGGGTCGCGGCGCCAGCCCCATGCATCAACTCGAACATCTCTCCCTGCCAACTCTTCTTGGTGCAAGAAGAAGTCAGGCGGGCGCGATTGTCAAATGCGCTACGGGGAAGGACTTCAACAAGCATGGGCGGATCCAGAAGGGGGGGGGGGCACGGGGCGCCATGCCCCCCAAACCACCTGAAATCGGGCAAATTTGACACATTTCCTGATATAATATAAAATCTAAGCAACTTTTACTAAGTAAAGTTTGTTTTAAATCAGTTATCGATGCACAAGCAAGCGAAATCCGATGAGATTTCAGAATTGTGTGAGACTTTTTGGGTTTTGCCTCCCCACAAACTGACCCAAACCACCCATCCTTGATCCACTCCTGTCAACAAGCACCGCAACGACGTGGCTACGATGGAATTTGGACGAGAGGCGCCTCTTCGTCCGTGGAAGATGGAAGCGTCGGCATCTGATGGAAGTGGTAGACAATAATGTCTACCACTTCCATCAGAGATAGATTCAGGCAGATATAGAGCTAGGTATATTTTGGCAGGTCAGAGAGGAGAGAGAGAGAGAGGGGGGGGTATATTTCGGCAGGCCAGAGAGAGGTGAGTGACCTAGCCGTGACAGAATTAGTCACATCCATGATCGCACTCGAATATACGTGCTACTGACGAAAATGCGTGCTACTGACGGACGGCATATACCTATACATGTGAGAATGCTATACAAATAAATTCAGTATCATTACAAAAACACATCTATAATTTTGCTTTTTCGAAGTGACAAACTGGAAATGAGTAAGCGTAAGATAATTTTTTAAAAATGCAGGAAAATGTATATTATTAATTAACATTTAACGCCCCTCTAGACCCATGGTATCCCCTTCGACGGCGAAAATGCCGCCCCCTGGGTCAACCGCCCACCCTATTGGGAAAAATCCTAGATCCGCCACTGTACATATTTGAAAAAAACGCCCCAATTTCCCGAAAAAAAATGCGCCCCCTGTTCCCCGTAAAAAATGTGCCCCTGTTCCCGAAAAATGCGCCCCTATTCCCTGCCGCCCCCCTTTGAAAAATCCTGGATCCGCCCCTGGGGGGGGGGGGGGGGTGAAGCGTCAGCAAAAAAAAACTGTTGCACGGGGTGGAGGTAACACATAATTAGAACAACTGAACACTGATTTATAGTTGTTTGTCAGGGAAAATGTGAGGGATAATCCCCTGGCTCAAGAATGTTGACGCCCCCCATGGCGGAGCCCCTGCATTTAAGGGGTAAAACGCCTGGACCTCTGAGCGATTACCTTTCCGGTACTTAGTCATAGTATAGTGGTAAGTCTGATGAGCTTGGCAACGGCAACTTCCTCAATATTATTTTTGGATACAATGAGGTCTGAGGTGACGTTCATAATTTCAGTGTTAGGAATGCCCTAATGGCATTGCGATGATTAATATTTTTGGCTTAGCCAATCAGCAGTGAAATCCTGTGACATTTAGTGGTGCTTTACCAGAAATCAGATGCCGCAAACATCCCAGTCTTAAATGGCGCAGCCAGTCAGGATTTTGAAGTGAACGCAGCTTGTCTAGATCTAGTCATATTCATCTCATATTTGGACGTCATTGGCTATAATCAATCCTATCCTGATCGGACATGTGGCATGACAACGCTGCATCACAGTGTCTACATTGAGCTGCATCTTAGCGATCCTACAAATTTATTTATATTAATGTAACCACTAACTAGTTAATAGTTATGTATTAGCCAGGTTTAGCTCAACATCATTTCATACTGCTAGTGACTGAACCGCTAGCTCCTATTTACCTTTCTTTTTCTAACAGATGGTTTATCATTGTCAGGCTTTCAGCCAATCACAACATTCCATTGCTTGGTCACAACAGTTTGGAATGTGTGTTGAATTATATTGAAGTTGAACGCGACAAGTTACAAAATATTACATTTTGTGGTTGGGGTTGACAGTGGGGGAGTTACATGTCTGTGTGACACACCCTTATAAAACGCTGGTGGATGGTTGGTTTAATTGAATTATACTAATGCGAAAGATATCAATATCGTATCATAGTGTATTGACTGATGTGTTATAAATGCAGTGTTTCTACTGCACTCTGCAGTCTGCAGTCTAGTGTCTATCTGACTGAGCAAAATTGTGTAAGTAACAAAAGGCCAGGAATTATTACTTTAACTCGTAACCGTAAGTACCTATTCAGTATTCATGAATACAGCACACCGGTTAGTGTTTTACAACCTGCTAGACTGCTATCAGTATTGACTATTGAGCTTGTTGATTGGTTTGGCAACTCAATTTTAATTAACACCTGTTTTACTTTTCAGTCCAGCTCAAGAACCAACTTCAAATAAGCCTCACTTATTTCATATTTGCATCCTCTCATATAGGACCATTACAATTCATAGCAATTAACAATAGTGGTAAAGTAAAGATGCGTACCTGTGCTGGTGCAAAATAATAATAATTATTATTATATTCTTATTATTATTATTATTATTATTATTATTATTATTATTATTATTATTATTATTATTATTATTATTATTATTATTATTATTATTATTATTATTATTATTATTATTATTATTATTATTATTATTATTATTATTATTATTATTATTATTATTATTATTGTTATTAGGAACATCTATATTTTAATATAGCTTACAATGCTGCTGGATGCAGTAGATATTTGTGATAATGCAATATTCATTCATGTGCCTTGATCCAGAGTAAATACAAATAAAAGTGTTTACATATATGATATAATATCCTAAGGAGTTTTTGCAAGTCAAATACATTTGAATCAAAGTCGTTAAGTTAGTTGAACTTGAGGTCAAAAATTAGTTGACTCAAGCAATTTTCACATGAGTCAAAGTTGAGTCGACTAAACAAAAGCAAAATCCCGATTGAGTCAGAGTTGAGTCAGGGGTAAAAGCAAATGAGTCAAGGTAGTCGACTAAAACAAATTGTCCCCCTCGCCTGAGTCAGAGTTGAGTCAGGGGTAAAAGCAAATGAGTCAAAGCTGAGTCGACTCAACAACAAAAAAAACGCTTGAGTCAGAGTTGAGTCAGAGTCCCTTCGTAAATGAGTCAGAGTCGAGTCAGTCTAAAAAATCTGAGTCGAGCACAACCCTGGTTTGTGGTGTCTAGTATCACTGGAATCGCCTTCATCTACGCCGGTGTTGTCGGAATTCGCCAGAGAAGAGCTATAGAATAGCGCGACGAAGAAACCTCCGCAAACAGGACTTTCTTCCTGCGTCGCTTCAAGTCCTTGCAGAAAATTGCCAAGGTGCTGCTACTCTTCATAGCGTTGGACATAATAGGCGCATTTGCCAGACTCAGTGCCAGATACTGTTTGTTTGGAGTAGTATTAGTCGAATAACAATTTGGCAATCATGGCATTTATATTTTTTGTCGCGTGACCTCGTGACCTACTTTTTGTGCCGTGACCTTGACCTGTTGGAAACTGAAATGAACATTTTCGTCTGATGACGATTTGAGCTTCATTGATGTTCTTTCGTATACAAAATAAAAAAGTGAGGTTCGACCTACGCAAATTATTTTTGAGTCTTGCAATGCTGACATAATACGCTGTTCGTCCACCTGTCCGTCGATAACTTCGCATCTACTTGACATACGCTTTCGGAACAAAGTCCAGAGTGACTCCTGACGACGAAACCTCTCGGTTGGTGCCTGTTACACCGACATCAGGTCGCCATATGACCTGCCAGGCCAATACAACGTAACGTACCCAAACAGCGTATTGTGTCAGCATTACAAGGCTCGAAAGTAGTTTTTACACGTCGAACCCCACTTTTTAGATTTTTGTATACGAAAGTATATCAATGGAACTCAAACCGTCATCAGGCGAAAAATTTAATTTCAGTTTCCAACAGGTCAAGGTCACGGCGCAAAATGTAAGTCACGAGGTCACGTGACAAAACAAAAACAAAAATCGAAAATCCGAGATTGCCAAATTGTTATTTAACTAATCCCGATCCAAACAAAAAAAAACGTTGATCAAAATCGCTTCTTTAGTCTTGGAGTTATTGGTCGTCAAAATTAGGCATGTACAGTGAACTTGGGAAATTTTCGTGGTCGCCACCAATGAATTCTCCGCCCTTGAAACCCCCAATGCACAACTTTTCAAGAAAATTAAAAATGGTCGGACGGCACCCACCGGTTGTCTTACTGTGGAATGCCCCACTAATAAAACGAAACAAGCGTAAAATCAAAAAAGAAGCACAAGCGAGACGCAATTTAAATTCACACCACTTACATCCCCCCCCCCCCCCCAATGACACCGCATTTCGACACCATTTCGAATGTCTCTCAGTGGATATTAACCCGCGCACTGCAGGGGGGGTTGATTTCCTCCCCCTCAGGTTTTTCAAAGATAACGAAAAAACGGCGGCGCGCAGCGCCGCCGGGTTTTGGCACACCTGTTAGGACATCAATTGCACACACTTTGAGAAGAAGAAAAAATATCCTCGGGTCATCTCATGTCAGGTCACCAGACCAGGTCAAGTGACCCCACCTCCAAAAATGTTTGCAGTTGTGCCAAAGCCAGAGTTTTTCACAGATCAGTTTGAAACTTACAGGATGTCATGAGGGCATAAGTACTTACAATTCGTTTATCTCGGAATTTTGATATCGGTGACTTAAGGTCAGGTCAATTTCGTAACCTCCCCATAATAAGTAAATGGGGAAATATACAAATGCTTCCTATTTCAAGGATATGCATGATATTAGTCCAATTACTTCTGGATCATGTTATGATAGGATATGCTTGATGATCCAAGTGTAATTTTTGTTCAGTGACCCCTATTGGGTCATTTGAGGTCATGTGAGGTCACCATCACTTTTGTGTCAATAACTCCCGACATAATGAAGATAGAGAGTAAAACAGACAGCAATGTGTTTGTCTCGTCGAGATACGTCTTCCCATATGCACATGGCCTACTTGGGTCACCACTTGACCTTGACCTGAGGTGAAATTGTTAAGTTGACTTAACAAGGTCACCATGTATATCATTCGAAGCGCCTTGACAAGATAAACACAATGGCGTAAAAAGTTGTCCGTTATCTGTATTAAGTAACAAGTTAATAGCAAAAAACTATTTAGCAAAACAGTTTTTTTTTACCTCTGGAACCTCAAATATTGACCTGATATCAAATTTGAGGAAACCTTAGCGATTGTAAATTTCACTGGCTGGCGTTTGCTTTTTTCCGTTTGTTTCTAACTAGCATCGTTTCTGAGATATAGGGGAATTTCTGGAGCGATGTCCTGAAACAGGAAAAACTGGAAAATTTGACCTTTGATGACCTCTGGTGACCTCAATTTTGACCTGACCTAAAATAACACAGAAATACTTTCGATAGAACATGTATTAAGCTATCAAATGCCTTTTCTGCTTCTCGCTACGTATCGTAGTTTTCGAGATCTCAGGGGGGGGGGCGGAAATCAACCCCCCCCCACCCCTGCAGTTCGTGTTCGGCGCAAAGCCTGCACGAACTGTTGCACTGTTAACCCTGCAGTGCGCGGGTTAACAGTGTCTCATTCTCTCATCTAGTTACACCGCGGGCATTGCTTTAAAGGGACATTGCCACCTCGCAGGCCAATATGGAGTTTTTGGTGTGCATCGGTCGATTAAACGTGTCCGATTTCACCAGCAAAAAAAATTGTTCCCGAAACTCCCCCAATTAGATCAAAAAATACATTTACACCACCCATGCTTGCCAAGCGTTCGTGAAATTGGAGTCGCCACATCACTATTTAGAATCACTTCTTTGCAGACTGTTATTTTCTTTTGAATGTTGCAAACTCAATATCACCATTCCGTCAATGCACTTTAAAATTAAAAAGCGTATGCAGTTAATTATATTTCAACAACCTTAGCCTCTTTCATAATAAAACGGCAAAAATTGCTATGGCTCGACTTGGGACCGTAGGAGTTATGTGACCTATACCTTATAACACAGATAGACTTTTCAAGGTCAAGTCTCGGTGAATTTCGTACGCTTCGGCTTTGGGCGGGCGCCAATACCACAGCCAAACTGGATGAGAGCGGCCATCATTAATCTAGTACTGAGCACAGCTGGGACCAACGTTTTGGAGTCAGAAATAAATACAAAATGCTTTGCCGATACACTGCTTTAGGTGCTGCAGGAGCAAGTTTGAGCTTGAGCATACATGATTGTTGATCCCCACCATTCATTTAAGTTGCTTTTTAGAAATCCTCCGGAGGTGGCAATATCCCTTTAAAGGGATTATACGGGTTTTTTCCCAGAATAATTGAGTTACATAGTAAAACGTACTTATAAAGGTGGTAGAAGTCCCACGGTAGCCACATTTTTCTGGAAATGACCTCTTCTGCACGTAAGGACATTCCAAAGTGCGCGGTGATGCCACCGCGTATTTTCTGCAGGACCGGCTGAGGCAGAGCCAGTCATCTCTTTTATGCTAATACAAACACCTCACGTCTGGCATATTTCCGGTAAAATAAGCAATATTTGAAAGAAAATAAAATTGTTTCGTTCCAACGACAGCAGCAGTTACCTAGTTTTTCCATAAAATTATATATTTTTCATGAATTTTCATGCCGAAAAAATAATGCGCCACCACCAAATTCTCAACGCTAAAGGCCAGAGAAAATAAAACCACAAAAACACAAAATCTCAACGAACAGTGTGTAGTAATACAAAGTCCCGTCAGTTTTGAATTGCATAATAATTTTGTGATCCAGTGTAGGACTTGCAGATAATTCAAAACTCTCAAATTGATCTTAAGATAAAAGTGGTGGACAGTAGTGCCGATCAAGTACTCATCTGATACTAGTCTCGAAAAACGCCCAAGTTTTAACGCTGATAGTTTCTGAAATAATGGACTAAATGAGCATTGAGGTCCCTGTTATATGTCTTAAACGTGTTTAAAGCTCATACAACTGCAAAAGAGTGCATTTACTTTCAGGACGGAAACCCGTATAATCCCTTTAAGTCGCGCAACAATGCCAGTTCGAGGAGCTTTGTACGAAACGAAGCCAAACCTGAGTGTCTGGCAGGGGCGGAACTTTATATCTCTTTGGGAGGGCCCGAGCCCCCCAATGCTCAGCTGAGCCCCCCCCCCCCCCTTCCCCACCAATGGTGCTCCGCCCCCCCCCCCCCCAATGTTTTCCAAAATGTGTGTGTAACGTGTTGGTTAGTTCACCACAGTCTCTACTGAACACTCGGTCTCTAGATCACAACAAGGTATATTCCAGGTCTACAAGATGGCCACTCCACGCTACGTACACCACCAACCCCCCTGCTCCAAGGTCACACCTTTACCTGTCTGCCCCTAGATGGCAGGGTACCTACGGTCTATATACAGCACGCAACTACGGTATGTTTACAATACGTCACATCTCCTCTTCTGTAACGACAACGAACAGACGCCGACATGGACATCGCACAGCCTGAGGCCATGTATCAGTGTACCACACTACAACCAACGAACATTCTCAGCTTAAGTGCGAACATAGGGTTGAGAACAAGGCAAACGAACAAACACACGGCAACAGAAGTCACCTACCTATGATTACCACGCTCTGTAGCACACGGACCGCTATGACCTAACGCGGCACATAATCAGCTAGATAACGCGGGGGGCGGCCGGTTCGCTCTGATCTGCGGATAGGGATAGACGGACGTGATGGAGGCCCGCTAGTATCAACAGGCACTGACCCGGGTTCGGGGGGTGAGGCCGGCTGTGGTCTCTGGAGAGGGGTGCGAGAAGGAGACCGCAGAACACCTAGCGGGGACCATGGCGGGGACACCGGCACCGGACCCTCGCCACCTGCTTCTGGAGAGACCTCCACAGACACCGGCCGAGCGGGTGGAAGGAGTGGTTCTGGGACCAACGGCGGGGGCAGAGGTTCTGTCGTGCTCAGAAGCTGCCGGCGATTACGGCGGTACAGGACTCCCCCAACACGCACCCAATACGAGCGAGGGCCCGCTGTTCGGACACACACACCAGGGGACCACGTTTCCTGGCCCGGAAGCCGCATCCGTACTGACTGGCCGAGAACCAATGGAAGTAAAGGTCTGGCCTTCCGATCATGGTACGAGGCCTGACGGGCTTTCTGTCGCGCCAGAATCTCTGGCACTGCCGTGGGGTAGCACGGGAGCAGGTTGGACCGACGCGTCGGTAAGAACGTGCGACAGGCCCGCCCAAACAATTTCTGCGCAGGAGAGACGGTCATCCCTTCACTTGGAGCATTCCGCCACATCATCAATGCCCAGAGGGGATTTTTGCCGTCAGCGAGAGCTTTGTTCATCAGACTTTTCACAGTTTTGACTGAGTTCTCGACCTTCCCGTTGGACTGAGGATATCTCGGGCTAGAAGTCGTGTGCCGGATATCGAGAGCAATGACGAAGGCACGGAACACGTCACTACTGAACGGGGGCCCATTGTCACTAACCAGTGTCTCGGGCAGGCCATACCGAGCAAACTGGCAGGTTAAGGCCGATATCACATGGGCCGCCGTATAACGTGCAAGGGGTTCAATCTCTACAAAATTGGTGTAGTAATCCACCAGCAGAAGATAGGTGGAGCCACGCAACTCAAACAAATCTATGGCCACCTTTTCCCATGGCCGGCTCGGAATCTCATGCGGCAGGAGAGGCTCAGCCGCCTGCGAGGGCCGATACGCCAGGCACACAGGACACCGGAGGATCGCTTCTCTGATCATGCTGGACATGCCAACCCAGAACACATTTTGGCGCGCCAGCCTGAGAATGGACGCAACTCCTATGTGCGTGCTGTGCAGGCGAGCAACGATATCACGTTGCAAGGAGGTTGGGATCACGAGACACCGCCCCTTATACAGTAACCCGTCTTGGGCGGTCAGTTCCTCACGGAAAGCATGGAACTGCCGCAGGCTGTCCGGTAGGCGGCGTCTATGTTCCGGCCAGCCCGTCTGTAGCTGTCGAATGACCGCGGTGAGAACGGGATCAGAACTCGTAGTCGCCTGGATCACCTCCAGCCGCTGTGGAGACACGGATATTCCATCAATCAGCCGAAGTGACGAGATCTCCGTCGCAAATGCCGCCTGCAACTTGTTAAGCGGAGCTCTGCTGAGTGCATCGGCGACGGGGACCTGTGACCCAGGCCGATAGACGAGGTCAAAATCGTATCTCTGAAGCTGCAGAATCATGCGTTGAAGACGCAGGGGGGCATCACACAGTGGTTTGGCGACAATCGCCACAAGGGGTTTGTGGTCCGTCTCCACCGTCACGTGCCGACCATACACATATTGATCCAGGCGTGTCATGGCAAATGTGATCGCGAGAAGCTCTTTTTCCAACTGGGAATATGCTACTTCACACGACGTGAGTGACCGTGAGCAGTACGTGATAGGGTGTCCATCCTGTAACAGAACTGCACCGAGACCAAAGCTGGACGCATCGCACTGAACTGTCGCTTCTGCCCTTGGATTGTAAAACTTCAGAACCGGCGCAGTAGTCAGTAACCGCTTTACCTCGTCAAATGCGTCTTGACACACATGAGACCATGCCCACGCGTTGCGAGACTGCGTTAATGCGCGGAGAGGAGCGAGCAGGTTTGAGACGTTCGGGATGTAACGCGACAAAAAACTGACCATTCCCAAGAACCTCTTCAGACTAGCCACATCGGTGGGAGCTGGATACTCCTGCACAGCTACTACCTTTACCGGGTCCGGTTGCATTCCGCCGTCGGACGTCAGTACATGTCCCATCCACTTGATCTCGGGTACCTTATACCGGAACTTTACTGGGTTCAGGACTAGGTTCCTAGCACGAGCGCGATCGAGGAACGCTCTCAGATTCAGGTCATGATCTCGCTCGGCCTCCGCGAGCGACTCTCCCCGGCCGAAGATGACCGCGTCATCGGCAATGACCTCGACACCCTGCAGGCCACTGACAAGGTCATGCATGGTCCTCTGCCAGATTTCTGGGCTGGATTTGACCCCGTAGGGCAGCCGGTTCCAGACATACCTCCCGAAGGGAGTATGGAAGCAGCACAGACGTGCCGACGCTTCGGAAAGCCCAATTTGCCAGAAAGCATTCGCCGCGTCTACCACACTGTACACTTTAGCACCGGTCAGACGTGTCGTAACCTCGTCCACTGTCGGCGTCGGATAGTGCTGTCGACGTACCGCCTTGTTCAGGTGGCGGGGATCAATGCACAGTCTGATATCTCCAGACGGCTTATCCACGATAACCGGATGCGAAACCCACTCGGTGGGTTCGACGATGGGGGAGACGACGCCCAGAGCTTCGAGCTCGTCCAGTTTCTTTTTTAGTTTGTCCCTGACGTGGATCCGAACTCGGCGGGGCGCATCAACAACCGGTACAGCGGTCGGATCGGTGACAATCTCATAATTGTCTGCCACCAGGCCCACTCTCTGTTTGTCAAAGACATCCTGATACTGCTCTAAAATCCGGGACCGACTGTCAGGAGGGTGAGTGGCTGACCCAGTGGGAGCGGACGGCTGTTCACATGAGGATCCCTCAGGGGTCACATGGCACTGCGAGGGGAGATACACATAATCTAATGGGTCGCAGTCCTTTACTTCAAGGAGGTCCAGCCGCAAGGAGGTTTTCAAGCTCAGGATAGGTGCGATGGCCCCTTTCACAACTTTGCATTGCAATACACATCGGCGCGCTGACACTGAGTTACGTAAGTCTAGTTCGACCTTCCCATCGCTGTACACCAAACCACCGTCATACATCCTCAACGCTGTGGAGCATGGCTTGAGGCGAGCCCCTCGGTCATCCCCGGTGATGCGTACATACTCAGCACGGGGAATGACATCACACTCCGCGCCCGAGTCGATCAGAAATGTCACTGGCTGTCCCGCCCTCGTGTACAGTGTTTTATGAGCCTTACTTGGAAAGCCGTCACACACAGACGTCATGATGTCGTGCTCTGAAGCTGGAGTCCCATCTTCGTCTGGGGCTCCCGACGACTGTGACTGGACGGCAGCAGTCAGGTGCTGGCCTGGTCTGCCCCACCTGGTCTGCTCCCGCTGCCACTGACCAGACGGCGGCGGCCGTCCCGACCGTCCACCGGCAGGGCGCGCTGCCTGTCGGCCGGTAGAACCTGCCTGTCCGCCGGTAGGGCGGTCAGTCTGTTCGCGACAAACCTCACTTCTTGCAAAATGATTGGCACTACCACATGCGATACACTGTTTTCCCCACGCGGGGCACATCTGCCTGTTCATCACATGGGAACGTCCACAAAACTTGCACTGCCGGGAAGTACCACCCACGACAGCGGCACAACCTTCTGACACTGCAGCAAAAGTGGGCTGCTGTTCCTGCCCACCCATCACTTTGACATCACGACCTGCTGCCTCTTCAGCCAAGGCAATGTCCAGGGCCTTAGGCAGGGTCAAGTCTGACCTTTTGAGTAAAGCCTGTTGGACCCGGGGATCTCGCACGCCCATGGCGACCCGGTCCCTTAACATGTTTTCCTCATCTGGAAACTCACATGTCGCAGCGAGGGACCGCAGTCCAGACACAAACTGGGCCACAGACTCTCCAGGCTGCTGGCTTCGATTATAGAAGTAGTATCGTTCCAAGATCACGTTTTGCCTCGGGATACAAAAGGTCTCGAACTGCTCAAGCAGCGCTGCCAGTCCGTGCTCCTCTCTCCATTCCGTGAAATGGGAGGCGACTTCTTGCGCGCCTCGCCCCGCACAGTTAAAAAACACAGCCACTTGCACCGGCGGCGGCTTGGCAGACAGCTCTGATGCCGTCGCATAATACGACCAATCCCGGCGCCATTGCCGCCACTCGGTGGCCAGGTTCAGCGACACCACATTTAACTCACTTGGAGGGCGAAATGACGGATTCATCTTTCAAATGGGTTCGAGTTTCTGACACCATGTAACGTGTTGGTTAGTTCACCACAGTCTCTACTGAACACTCGGTCTCTAGATCACAACAAGGTATATTCCAGGTCTACAAGATGGCCACTCCACGCTACGTACACCACCAACCCCCCTGCTCCAAGGTCACACCTTTACCTGTCTGCCCCTAGATGGCAGGGTACCTACGGTCTATATACAGCACGCAACTACGGTATGTTTACAATACGTCACAGTGTGCCCCTCCAAAATTGCAAGGACTACCCGTACATATTGTTCTCTGATGAATGTTGCGTATTTCATCATATGCAAGATCAAGATGTGATTCCATCTTAGGAGTATTCCATCTTAGAAGAATACAAGCATTGTGATTCCATCTGCGACTGCTTTTCAATTATGATATAATGGGTAAGTTGGTAGCATGGATTCTCTTCTGCTAACAAATCCGTAGATACAAGGTTCAAGCGTTCGGATTAGCGAAAAGCGGAGGGGAGCATGGCGAATTAGCGATCGGAGTGCTCTATTTAAATGGTGTTCAATGGAATTTGTTGTACATTTATTGTTTGCCTGGAATAAGGCTGATAGTTAATGCAGCCTTTTTGGCTCCCTGGTATTGCAATATCCTAAATATCCAACATCCGTGCTAAAATACCAGTTTGATACGGAGGAACGATAGAATCGAACTATCAAAGAGCATCGGGTCATCGTGGCCAGGGGGCCTAGGGGTCCATGGTTCTGCCAGGAGGTTAGCCGAGGTCGGCCTGAGGGGTCCTTGGTTGACCTGACGAGCCCTCGGTCGGCCTGAGCGAGCGTCGTTGGGCCTGGAGGGGAGCTCGGTCGACTTGAGGAAGTCCTTCGTCCACCTGAGGGGTTCCAGTCAGTCGGCCTAAGGAGCCATTGTTTGGCCCGAGAGTTCCCCTGCCGGGCTGAGGGGGCCTCAGTCGGCCTGATCGGCCTGAGGGGCCCTCGGTCGACTAGGGAGCCCTCGGTCGGCTTGAGGGGACCCTTGGTCGGCCTGAGGGGGTCCAGTGGGCCTGACAAACTTTTATTCAGCCTGAGGGGGCCTCTGTCGGCCTGGATGGGTCCTTGGTCAGCCTGGATGAGAGCTCGGTTGAACTGGGGGGCCCTCAGTCGACTTTAGTGGCCCTCGATCGGCTTGAGGAAATCTCGGCCGGCTTGAGGGCGCCCTTGGTCGGCCTGAGGGGCTCTTTGTCGGCCTGAGGGACCCTTTGTCGGCTTGAGGGGGCCTCAGTTGCCCTGAGTGGCCATCGGCATGCCTGAGGGGACCTCGGTCGGCGTGAGTGGGCCCTGAGTGGTCCTGAGGGACCCTCGCTTGGTCTGAGGGCCCTCGGTCAGCTTGAGGGGGCCCTCAGTTGGCCTGAGGAACCCTCGGTCGGTCTGAGTGGCTCTCGTTCGGTCTGAGGGGACCTCAGCCAGCTTGAAGGGGCCTTTTTCGGTATGCAGGGTCCTTGGTCGGCCTGAGAGGCTCTCAGGCGGCCTGAAGGGGTCATCGGTCTGCCTGAGGGGGTCTTCTGACGGCCTTAGGGAGCTCTCGGTCTTCTTGAAGGGCCCTCGGTCGGCTTGGTCGACTTAAGAAGTCCCTTTTTCGACCTAAGGTGCCTTCGGTCAGTTTGAGGAAGTGCCTTTTTCGGCCTGAGAGGCCTTCGGTCAGCTTGAGGAGGCCTTCGGTTGGCCTGATGGGCCCTTAGTCGGCCTGGGTGGCCCTCGGTCGGCCTATAGGGGTCCCTAATGTGCCTGTTCTGTCTGACCGAGCGCCTTAGGGGGCTCTCGGTCGACTTGAGGGACACTTGGTCAGCTTGAGAGGGCCCTTGGTCGGCCTGAAGGAGAACTCAGTCGGCCTGAGGAGGTCATCGGTCGGATGGAGTAGCTCTTGCCAGGCCTGAACGGGCCCCAGGCTGGTCTGAGAGGGCCATTGTCTAGGACAGAAAGAGTCCGGCGGTCTGAGAGGGGCATCAGTTGGTTTGAGACAGTATCTTCCAGGCCTTAGAGCCTTAGGTTCCTTGTCGTTCTGAAATTACCTTTGTCAGGCCTGAGAGGGAATCGTCCAAGTGGGGGGGGGGGGGGAGAGGGGGCGCTTTCCGGCCTAAGATAGGCCTAAATGCCTAAGAGAGGATCCTCCGCTTCTTTGAGAGGATCATCGGTCGACCAGAGATGTCCACCGTCTGATCTTAGAGGGCCTTACGCTTGTCTAAGAAGGCCATTGTCAGACCTAAGAGGGCCCTGTGGAAGTATGAGAAAGCTCTCGGTCATTATGGAGAGCCCTTAGCCGAGCTGAGAGAGCCATTGGTCGGTCGGAAGCAGTCTTGCAGACTCGGACTCGGAATCTGAGTCTATTGGAGTCGGTAAGTTTTGCCGGAGTCAGTCAGTTAAATTTTGCCGACTCCGGATGACATGTTAAAATTATGTATGAGGAGCGTGTTTTTCGGATGCCTTTTTAATTGGCCACAGATGGCGATAATTTAACATTTTACGGCTTCGAAAATGTGTTGCTGTCCTTTAAAAAACGAATGATATGACCAGTCAGTGTTTACCTATGAGTTTCAGTTAACTAGTAATTTTGCCAATTTTATGGGCTGAAAGAAGGAAATTGGGGAAAACTTTGGGTATTTTTTTCCTGTATGAAACAGACAAAATGGTTCTATAATTGTAATAATTGTAATAGTTTTATAATAAGTATATTATATAATAATTATACGCTCTATATGCACATATATGACTAGTAATTTTCATTTCACTAAGCACATATATGACTATATGACCAAGGGACCCCTCAGGCCGACCGGGGCCTCCTTTAGGCCGACCGGACCCCACAGTCCAACCGAAGGCCCATCAGGCCGACCATCCCAGAGCCTCCTCAAGACGTCCTAGGGCCTTCTTACACCAGCGAAAGGCCCCTAGACCGACCGAGGCCTCAGGAAGACTGGGAACCCTCTTAGTAGCAAGGGCTACTAAGAGGGCCCCCAGTCTTCCTGTAGGCCGACCGAGGGCCCCTCAGACCGACCAACCTGGGACCCTCTCAGGACGACTTAGGGCCCGCTCGGGCCGGCCGACTTTCTTTCGTGACTTCTTCTGTTTTCTTTCGTGACGTGACTTTCGGGGCACTTAAACGGCATTTTTTCTCTCGTATTTTTAGCTTACAGAATAAAAAGATATTGGGATTTTTCGAATCTCCTAGTTTAAAACTATCAATTTAATAATAAATGTCGAACACTTTGGCTTATCGCAATACGTCCATTTAAAGCCCGCAAGTATG
>JAXIVJ010005890.1:0-2500 GCA_036785665.1 Chirona hameri
GAGAGAGCAGAGAGAGATGAGAGAGCAGAGAGAGAGAGAGAGCAGAGAGAGAGAGAGAAGCAGAGAGGAGAGAGCAGAGAGAGAGAGAGAGCAGAGAGAGAGAGCAGAGAGAGAGAGCAGAGAGAGAGAGCAGAGAGAGAGAGCAGAGAGAGAGCAGAGATGAGAGAGCAGAAGAGAGAGAGCAGAAAGAGAGAGAGAGAGCAGAAGAGCGCAGAGAGCGCAGAGAGGCGAGGCAGAGAGCGCAGAGAGCGCAGAGAGCGAGAGAGCGCAGAGAGCGCCAGAGAGCGCAGAGAGCGCAGAGAGCGCAGAGAGCGCAGAGAGCGCAGAGAGCGCAGAGAGCGCAGAGAGCGCAGAGAGCGCAGAGAGCGCAGAGAGCGCAGAGAGCGCAGAGAGCGCAGAGAGCGCAGAGAGCGCAGAGAGCGCAGAGAGCGCAGAGAGCGCAGAGAGCGCAGAGAGCGCAGAGAGCGCAGAGAGCGCAGAGACGCAGAGATAGAGAGCAGAGAGAACGCAGAGAGAGAGAGAGCGTAGAGAGAGAGCGCAGAGAGAGAGCGCAGAGAGCAGAGAGCAGAGAGCAGAGCGAGAGGCAGAGAGAGCAGAGCAGAGCAGAGCAGAGCAGAGCAGAGAGCAGAGCAGGAGGCAGAGAGCAGAGCAGAGAGCAGAGCAGAGAGCAGAGCAGAGAGCAGAGCAGAGAGCAGAGCAGAGAGCAGAGCAGAGAGCAGAGCAGAGAGCAGAGCAGAGAGCAGAGCAGAGAGCAGAGCAGAGCAGAGAGCAGAGCAGAGCAGAGAGCAGAGCAGAGAGCAGAGCAGAGAGCAGAGCAGAGAGCAGAGCAGAGAGCAGAGCAGAGAGCAGAGCAGAGAGCAGAGCAGAGAGCAAGCAGAGAGCAGAGCAGAGAGCAGAGCAGAGAGCAGAGCAGAGAGCAGAGCAGAGAGCAGAGAGCAGAGCAGAGAGCAGAGCAGAGAGCAGAGCAGAGAGCAGAGGCAGAGAGCAGAGCAGAGAGCAGAGCAGAGAGCAGAGCAGAGAGCAGAGCAGAGAGCAGAGCAGAGAGCAGAGCAGAGAGCAGAGCAGAGAGCAGAGCAGAGAGCAGAGCAGAGAGCAGAGCAGAGAGCAGAGCAGAGAGCAGAGCAGAGAGCAGAGCAGAGAGCAGAGCAGAGAGCAGAGCAGAGAGCAGAGCAGAGAGCAGAGCAGAGAGCAGAGCAGAGAGCAGTGCAGAGAGCAGAAGCAGAGAGCAGAGCAGAGAGCAGAGCAGAGAGCAGAGCAGGAGCAGAGCAGAGAGCAGAGCGAGAGCAGAGCAGAGAGCAGAGCAGAGAGCAGAGCAGAGAGCAGAGAGCAGAGCAGAGAGCAGAGCAGAGAGAGCAGAGCAGAGAGAGAGCGAGAGCAGAGAGCAGAGCAGAGAGCAAGCAGAGAGCAGAGCAGAGAGCAGAGCAGAGAGCAGAGCAGAGAGCAGAGCAGAGCAGAGAGAGAGCAGAGCAGAGAGCAGAGCAGAGAGCAGAGCAGAGTGAGCAGAGCAGAGAGCGAGCAGAGCAGAGAGAGAGCAGAGCAGAGAGCAGAGCAGAGAGCAGAGCAGAGAGCAGAGCAGAGAGCAGAGCAGAGGAGCAGCAGAGAGCAGAGCAGAGAGCAGAGCAGAGAGCAGAGCAGAGAGCAGAGCAGAGAGCAGAGCAGAGAGCAGAGCAGAGAGCAGAGCAGAGAGCAGAGCAGAGAGCAGAGCAGAGAGCAGAGCAGAGAGCAGAGCAGAGAGCAGAGCAGAGAGCAGAGCAGAGAGTAGAGCAGAGAGCAGAGAGAGAGCAGAGAGAGCAGAGAGAGCAGAGAGAGAGAGCAAGAGAGAGAGCAGAGAGAGCAGAGAGAGCAGAGAGAGAGAGCAGAGAGAGAGAGCAGAGAGAGAGCAGAGAGAGAGCAGAGAGAGAGCAGAGAGAGAGAGCAGAGAGAGAAGAGAGAGAGCAGAGACGAGAGCAGAGAGAGAGCAGAGAGAGAGCAAGAGGAGAGCAGAGAGGAGCAGAGAGAGAGAGCAGAGAGAGATGAGCAGAGAGAGAGAGCAGAGAGAGCAGAGAGAGCAGAGAGAGCAGAGAGAGCAGAAGAGAGAGAGAGAGCAGAGAGAGCAGAGAGAGCAGAGAGAGCAGAGAGAGCAGAGAGAGCAGAGAGAGCAGAGAGAGCAGAGAGAGCAGAGAGAGCAGAGAGAGCAGAGTAGAGAGAGAGCAGAGAGAGCAGAGAGAGCAGAGAGAGAGAGAGAGCAGAGAGAGCAGAGAGAGCAGAGAGAGCAGAGAGAGGAGAGAGCAGAGAGAGCAGAGAGAGCAGAGAGAGGCAGAGAGAGCGAGAGAGAGAGAGGCAGAGAGAGCAGAGAGAGCAGAGAGAGCAGAGAGAGCAGAGAGAGCAGAGAGAGCAGAGAGAGCGAGAGAGCAGAGAGAGCAGAGAGAGCAGAGAGAGCAGAGAGAGCTGAGAGAGAGCAGAGAGGAGAGGCGAGAGAGAGCAGAGAGAGCAGAGAGAGCGATGAGAGAGCAGAGCAGAG
>JAXIVJ010005890.1:7500-65000 GCA_036785665.1 Chirona hameri
ACAGGGATAACACATGGAGGTGGCAGCGACAGGACAGGGATAACACATGGAGGTGGCAGCCGACAGGACAGGATAACACATGGAGGTGGCAGCGACAGACAGGGGATAACACATGAAGGTGGCAGCGACAGGACAGGGATAACACATGGAGGTGGCAGCGACAGGACAGGGCATAACACATGGAGGTGGCAGCGACAGGACAGGGATAATACATGGAGGTGGCAGCGACAGGACAGGGATAACACATGGAGGTGGCAGCGACAGGACAGGGATAACACATGGAGGTGCAGCGACAGGACAGGGATAACACAGGAGGTGCAGCGACAGGACAGGGATAACAATGGAGGTGGCAGAAACCTGTGCAGCGAAGGACAGGATAACACATGGACGTGGCGAATAGCGATGGGAAAACAATGGCAGCCACCACAATCATTCACTGAAAAGAAAGCTACAGAAAAGGAAAAATAAATGTACAACCAGCATCAAAAGGCAGCAAATAACTCTAAATATGGCAATAATCCACGACCATCCCGCTGAAGCGTCGGCGTTGCAAGTCGGCTAGGGGGCTGCGACTTAGTTTGCCAGAATTAAATGTAATTAATAACTGCACTTAAATAGCAAAACACATCATTATCGTTCTTGGCAGGCAGCTCTCCCGAGAATTTCCCAAACTGGTTTCTAATTAAAAAAAAAATAGCGCACAACATTCTTATGACGAAAATGATCAAAATGCCTTCGTATTGTTTCGCAGTTCGGCTGAATAGCGCCAAAACAACCACCTCACTGCGCGCTCAACACCCCGATCCGCCGATAAACTGCCTTAGACAGAAGACGTGATACTGCTGAGGTAGCGTCTCCGCCGATGAACTGCCTTAGACAGAAGACGTGATACCTGCTGAGGTAGCGTCTCCGCCGATAAACTGCCTTAGACAGAAGACGTGATACCTGCTGAGGTAGCGTCTCCGCCGATAAACTGCCTTAGACAGAAGACGTGATACCTGCTGAGGTAGCGTCTCCGCCGATAAACTGCCTTAGACAGAAGACGTGATACCTGCTGAGGTAGCGTCTCCGCCGATAAACTGCCTTAGACAGAAGACGTGATACCTGCTGAGGTAGCGTCTCCGCCGATAAACTGCCTTAGACAGAAGACGTGATACCTGCTGAGGTAGCGTCTCAGGCAGAAGTCTGTGAAGCGGTGTCGCACGGCGTCCGGCAGGTCGAGTCGCACAGTCACGTACTTCAGCTCATCGGCTCGACACATGGCCAGGTACTCGTAACTGCGCACCCGCGACACCGGCTTGCGGAAGTTCCAGTAGTTGCGGTACTTGTGGCTCTGGCCGTCGGCCACTTCATTTTTCGAGGTCTTCTGCTTCGACTCGAGGTGGATACCCGGGTGTGACGCCAGCTGCACAACCTGGGAGGCACGCGGGCCGACGGCGGCACGGTGAGGGGGAGCCACCAGTCAGCCAAGCGCGGAGCCAAGCGCACCAGTCACTCAGCCAACCACACGCAATCGGACCAGTCACTCAGCCAACCACACGCAATCGGGGCAAACAGACCGTGAGAAACATGCATACCGCGTATCCGACAAAGGTGTCATTGTTTCCGACAAAGGTGTCATTGTTTCCGACAAAGGTGTCATTGTTTCCGACAAAGGTGTCATTGTTTCCGACAAAGGTGTCATTGTTTCCGACAAAGGTGCCATTGTTTCCGACAAAGGTGTCATTGTTTCCGACAAAGGTGCCATTGTTTCCGACAAAGGTGTCATTGTTTCCGACAAAGGTGTCATTGTTTCCGACAAAGGTGCCATTGTTTCCGACAAAGGTGTCATTGTTTCCGACAAAGGTGCCATTGTTTCCGACAAAGGTGTCATTGTTTCCGACAAAGGTGTCATTGTTTGCGACAAAGGTGTCATTGTTTCCGACAAAGGTGTCATTGTTTCCGACAAAGGTGTCATTGTTTCCGACAAAGGTGTCATTGTTTCCGACAAAGGTGTCATTGTTTGCGACAAAGGTGCCATTGTTTCCGACAAAGGTGTCATTGTTTCCGACAAAGGTGCCATTGTTTCCGACAAAGGTGCCATTGTTTCCGACAAAGGTGCCATTGTTTTCGACAAAGGTGCCATTGTTTCCGACAAAGGTGCCATTGTTTCCGACAAAGGTGCCATTGTTTCCGACAAAGGTGCCATTGTTTCCGACAAAGGTGCCATTGTTTCCGACAAAGGTGCCATTGTTTCCGACAAAGGTGCCATTGTTTCCGACAGACGGGAAACTCGACCGTATAATGCTGATAAAACATGAAGCTGTCCGCACCAGCAAGCCCAGAGGGAAAGCGGCAGTTTCAGCAGGCCGCCTTTTATCGGTAAGGTACGAAATTAAAGCCAGTTGCATGCGCCACATCCTAGCTGCACAAAACTCAAGCCCAACAGCCCATCGCTAGTTGTGAATTCCTTTCGTTATCGCTGGAACCGGTGTGAATGTGCCGACCCGTGTTTTCCCACCGCGTCGCCGGCCCTCTCTGGCTATGGCTCACCCGTCCCCCCACATAGTTCATCGATAGCGAGTGCGTAGTTTTTCCGTTCTACACTAGTCGTACAATCCTACACACTTGAAGACACTGAACTCTGTCAGAGTGTGCTGTGCCGCCGGTTCTGTTCAGCGGAGAGCAGCAGCGACCCACCTGCTGCTGGACGATCACATCCTTGCCGATGACGTCGCAGATAATGTGTCCGAGGCCGGCCTGCAGCTGCTGCAGTGTGGCGCGGCCCGTAGTGCCCGGCTGCAGCAGGGCAGTCGGCTGACACCCAGCGGTGCCGTGAAGAAGCTGAAGAGCGGCCGGCTCCAGTCCGATGTCGCGAGCTCTGGCCGCCAGCGTGGTCCGCGGTCCCTTCCTGGCGGTGGGGCGGGGAGCAGGCAGTCACTAGGTGAGGTCAGGTCAAGTGACCCCTCCCTCCTCCAAACAAGTCTGCGGTAGTGCCACAGCCAATGTTTGCCAGAGCAATTAGAAACTTACAGTATTTAGTTACGCCATAAGTACTTACGTCTTACAATACGTAATCTCGAATGTGTTATGTCGGTGACCGGAGACCAGGTCGATCTCGTGACCTCCCCATTATAATTAAATGGGAAGATATGCAAATGCTTGCTTTTCAGAGAGTACGCATTAGATCATCAGACAGATTGTTTCAAGCTCATGTTATTTCACCCCATTCTTGATGATCCCAGTACAATTTTTGCTTCGTGACCCCTACAATGTCAGCTGATATCGTGAGGTCACCAGCATGTTTGTCAATACTTTTCGCTAGAATAAAGATAGAAACGCGGCGAGACCGACACTACTATGTTTATCTTGTCGAGACGCTTCCGACTATTTCCAATATGATCTATCCGGGTCACCATATGACCTTGCGGTAATTTTGAATTTGGCCTATCCCGAGCATCATGAATGAACATGGTCCAAAGCGTATTGACGATATAAACACGATGACGTGGAAAGCATGTGTCTATCTTTATTACATAATAGTTATTGTAAAAGGTGTTTTTCCAAAAAGAGCCTATTTAATTTATGGTGACCTCTTGAGCTTTAACTCTTGACCGATCTAAAATGTGAGGCCGCTTTGGCGATTGCATTTTTCAATACGTTTCGGTTGTTGTATTTTCGGTTTGTTCCTAGCTATCATAGTTCCCGAGATATTTGGGGGGAGGGGGGGGGGGGTTCCTGGGGCAAGGTCTAAAATTGGAAAACTTTGATGGCCTCTGGTGACCTCAATATTGACCTGACCCAGAAAATGACCGAAATGGTTTCGAAGAAGCTAAACCATTGTATTGTATACAGCCAGAGACAAAACTGTACACAACTCTTAATGTTGAAAATAAATTAACCATTATGACAATTGTTTAAAAAAATTAAGGGTCGCAACCACCAACTAGGCCGTCGTTGGGTGCGTAAGTTAACTGCTAATTTTGATACCTTTGTATTCAATGTGTGTTGATTGTTAACCAGCACCCCGCTGGGGTCTTCAGCCGAACGCGCCCCGCTGCGGGGGTAAATTTTACCTCCCCCCTCGTATCTTCCGAACCAATAACCGCAGCGGGACGCGCAAGGCCGCGATCGAAAGCTCTCAAGGAGACGAATATAATGCATACCCGATTTTTTTTTAATGTCACATGTCAGGTGTCACATGAGGTCAAAGGTCAAAATTGAGGTATGAGTTTTTAGGCCATACTTTCCATCCAAAGCCTTAGATTGCCTTAGAGCGCCGGGCCCGTGCTCGGCGCCACCTTCGCCGTGCCGGGGAGTGGAGGGCGTCTGAACGCGTCTAACTCGGCTCCTATGGGGAGTATGCGGAATCCAAAAACACCGTTCGATAGCTCTTCAAAAAGCATATCGAAACTATTCCAGCCATGTTGGGCTCAGGTCAATATTGAGATCACCAGAGGTCATGAAATTCAGTTTTTCCAAGTTTGCTTTGCTTGAAATTTTGCTCCAGAAACCCCAAATATCTCGGGAACTATGATAGCTAGGAACAAACGAAAGAAGAACAATCGAAAGCTCTTGAAAAATGAAATCACCAGAGTCCTGAAATATTAGCTCAGATCAATAGTTTAGGCTCCAGAGGTCAACAAAGACCAAAAAGGCTATTTTGGCCAAAAAGGTTTTCGTTCATAAATTTGTAAGCAATCAAGTAGGGTGATAATTGTGACATCATCCTGTTTGTCTCGTCAAGGCGCTTCGAATTATACCCATTGCAAGTGGTTTAGGTAAAATTCAAAATTTGACCTCAGGTCAAGGTCATGCAAGGTCATATGGCAGTCCAGGTGGGTCATAATGCACATATTCGGAAGCGGCTCGACGAGATAAACACAGTGGTATCAATATCACATCTGCATCTTTATTCAATCAAAAGTTATTAACAAAAACGTGTTAGTGACCTCAGATGACCTCAGAAGACCTTGTAAGAGTCGCTGAGAAAAAATTATACCTGGGTCATCAATAATGGCCTATAATTGCATAACCCTGAGAGAATTGGCCTTATCTGAAGCATTATCTCTGAATAGGAAGCATTTGCAAATTTTCCCTTTGACTTACAATGGGGAGGCCACATGATCGACCTGACCTTAGGTCACCGATATACAAAAATGAGATATACGAATTGTAGGTACTTGACCTTAAGGAATGCAAGACTTAAAGGAATGCAAGATCTTTGGAAGTGTCCGCTATGTACAAGTATGTTCCTCGCACAAGCGCTAAGCTCGATAAAGTACTTATGGCCTTTAGCTGTATACACATACAGTTGTAAAATATCCGCCTCTCGGCCCGCCTTACTATTAGCTGTATACACATACAGTTGGTAAATATCCGCCTCTCGGCCCGCCTTACTATTAGCTGTATACACATACAGTTGGTAAATATCAGCCTCTCGGCCCACCTCTCGGCCTTACTTGTGCGGCTCCATCAGCGTTTCCAGCTGTGACTTCTTAGTAACGGAGACGAGTGCCTGGCGCAGCTCCCAAGTCACCTGGCGCCACAGACAGATGTCAGTCATAGTCAGTCCTGAGCTGTTTGCAGATCCTGCTGACAGCATCACCTTCTGCTAACTCAGGTCCTGCTGACAGCCTCACCTTCTGCTAACTCAGGTCCTGCTGACAGCCTCACCTTCTGCTAGCTCAGGTCCTGCTGACAGCATCATCTTCTGCTAACTCAGGTCCTGCTGACAGCCTCACCTTCTGCTAACTCAGGTCCTGCTGACAGCCTCACCTTCTGCTAACTCAGGTCCTGCTGACAGCCTCACCTTCTGCTAACTCAGGTCCTGCTGACAGCCTCACCTTCTGCTAACTCAGGTCCTGCTGACAGCCTCACCTTCTGCTAACTCAGGTCCTGCTGACAGCCTCACCTTCTGCTAACTCAGGTCCTGCTGACAGCCTCACCTTCTGCTAACTCAGGTCCTGCTGACAGCCTCACCTTCTGCTAGCTCAGGTCCTGCTGACAGCCTCACCTTCTGCTAACTCAGGTCCTGCTGACAGCCTCACCTTCTGCTAACTCAGGTCCTGCTGACAGCCTCACCTTCTGCTAACTCAGGTCCTGCTGACAGCCTCACCTTCTGCTAACTCAGGTCCTGCTGACAGCCTCACCTTCTGCTAACTCAGGTCCTGCTGACAGCATCACCTTCTGCTAACTCAGGTCCTGCTGACAGCCTCACCTTCTGCTAACTCAGGTCCTGCTGACAGCCTCACCTTCTGCTAACTCAGGTCCTGCTGACAGCCTCACCTTCTGCTAACTCAGGTCCTGCTGACAGCCTCACCTTCTGCTAACTCAGGTCCTGCTGACAGCCTCACCTTCTGCTAACTCAGGTCCTGCTGACAGCCTCACCTTCTGCTAACTCAGGTCCTGCTGACAGCCTCACCTTCTGCTAACTCAGGTCCTGCTGACAGCCTCACCTTCTGCTCCTTGTTGAGCTGTTTGTAGGCCTTGCTGACGGCCGTCTGGAGGTTGTGAAGGTAGCTGTGGGAGGCGGCCACCTCGTGCAGAACCTCCGGGTCGATGTTGTTCGTCTGCGCCTTCCGGTACCGCGCGATAAACGACACCTGGTGATGGGGAGGGAAGTCAGACACCTGGTGACGGGGAGGGGAGTCAGACACCTGGTGACGGGGAGGGGAGTCAGACACCTGGTGACGGGGAGGGAAGTCAGACACCTGGTGACGGGGAGGGGAGTCCGACACCTGGTGACGGGGAGGGAAGTCAGACACCTGGTGACGGGGAGGGGAGTCAGACACCTGGTGACGGAGAGGGTAGTCAGACACCTGGTGACGGGGAGGGGAGTCCGACACCTGGTGACGGGGAGGGAAGTCAGACACCTGGTGACGGGGAGGGGAGTCAGACACCTGGTGACGGGGAGGGGAGTCAGACACCTGGTGTTGGTGAGGGGAGTCAGACACCTGGTGACGGGGAGGGGAGTCAGACACCTGGTGACGGGGAGGGGAGTCAGACACCTGGTGACGGGGAGGGCAGTCAGACACCTGGTGACGGGGAGGGAAGTCAGACACCTGGTGACGGGGAGGGGATTCAGACACCTGGTGACGGGGAGGGGAGTCAGACACCTGGTGACGGGGAGGGAAGTCAGACACCTGGTGTTGGTGAGGGGAGTCAGACACCTGGTGATGAGGAGGGGAGTCAGACACCTGGTGACGGGGAGGGGAGTCAGACACCTGGTGACGGGGAGGGGAGTCAGACACCTGGTGACGGGGAGGGGAGTCAGACACCTGGTGACGAGGAGGGGAGTCAGGCACCTGGTGACGGGGAGGGACGTCAGACATCTAGTGACGGGGAGGGGAGTCAGACACCTGGTGACGGGGAGGGGAGTCAGACACCTGGTGGCGAGGAGGGGAGTCAGACACCTGGTGACGGGGAGGGGAGTCAGACACCTGGTGACGGGGAGGGAAGTCAGACACCTGGTGACGGGGAGGGGAGTCAGACACCTGGTGACGGGGAGGGGAGTCAGACACCTGGTGATGGGGAGGGGAGTCAGACACCCGGTGACGGGGAGTGGAGTCAGACACCCGGTGACGGGGAGGGAAGTCAGACACCTGGTGACGGGGAGGGGAGTCAGACACCTGGTGACGGGGAGGGGAATCCGACACCTGGTGACGGGGAGGGAAGTCAGACACCTGGTGACGGGGGGGGAAGTCAGACACCTGGTGACGGGGAGGGGAGTCAGACACCTGGTGACGGGGAGGTGAGTCAGACACCTGGTGACGGGGAGGGGAGTCAGACACCTGGTGACGGGGAGGGAAGTCAGACACCTGGTGACGGGGAGGGAAGTCAGACACCTGGTGACGGGGAGGGGAGTCAGACACCTGGTGACGGGGAGGGAAGTCAGACACCTGGTGACGGGGAGGGGAGTCAGACACCTGGTGACGGGGAGGGAAGTCAGACACCTGGTGACGGGGAGGGGAGTCAGACACCTGGTGACGGGGGGGGGGGAGTCAGACACCTGGTGACGGGGAGGGGAGTCAGACACCTGGTGACGGGGAGGGGAGTCAGACACCTGGTGACGGGGAGGGGAGTCAGACACCTGGTGACGGGGAGGGAAGTCAGAAACCTGGTGACGGGGAGGGGAGTCAGACACCTGGTGACGGGGAGGGAAGTCAGACACCTGGTGTTGGTGAGGGGAGTCAGACACCTGGTGACGGGGAGGGAAGTCAGACACCTGGTGACGGGGAGGGAAGTCAGACACCTGGTGTTGCTGAGGGGAGTCAGACACCTGGTGACGGAGAGGGAAGTCAGACACCTGGTGACGGGGAGGGAAGTCAGACACCTGGTGACGGGGAGGGAAGTCAGACACCTGGTGTTGCTGAGGGGAGTCAGACACCTGGTGACGGAGAGGGAAGTCAGACACCTGGTGACGGGGAGGGAAGTCAGACACCTGGTGACGGAGAGGGAAGTCAGACACCTGGTGACGGAGAGGGGAGTCAGACACCTGGTGACGGAGAGGGGAGTCAGACACCTGGTGACGGGGAGGGGAGTCAGACACCTGGTGACGGGGAGGGAAGTCAGACACCTGGTGACGGGGAGGGGAGTCAGACACCTGGTGACGGGGAGGGGAATCAGACACCTGGTGACGGGGAGGGAAGTCAGACACCTGGTGTTGGTGAGGGGAGTCAGACACCTGGTGACGGGGAGGGGAATCAGACACCTGGTGACGGGGAGGGAAGTCAGACACCTGGTGTTGGTGAGGGGAGTCAGACACCTGGTGACGGGGAGGGGAGTCAGACACCTGGTGACGGGGAGGGAAGTCAGACACCTGGTGACGGGGAGGGGAGTCAGACACCTGGTGACGGGGAGGGGAGTCAGACACCTGGTGACGGGGAGGGAAGTCAGACACCTGGTGACGGGGAGGGGAGTCAGACACCTGGTGACGGGGAGGGAAGTCAGACACCTGGTGTTGGTGATGGGAGTCAGACACCTGGTGACGGGGAGGGAAGTCAGACACCTGGTGACGGGGAGGGGAGTCAAACACCTGGTGACGGGGAGGGAAGTCAGACACCTGGTGTTGGTGAGGGGAGTCAGACACCTGGTGACGGAGAGGGGAGTCAGACACCTGGTGACGGGGAGGGGAGTCAGACACCTGGTGACGGGGAGGGGAGTCAGACACCTGGTGACGGAGAGGGGAGTCAGACACCTGGTGACGGGGAGGGGAGTCAGACACCTGGTGATGGGGAGGGAAGTCAGACACCTGGTGTTGCTGAGGGGAGTCAGACACCTGGTGACGGGGAGGGAAGTCAGACACCTGGTGACGGGGAGGGGAGTCAAACACCTGGTGACGGGGAGGGAAGTCAGACACCTGGTGTTGGTGAGGGGAGTCAGACACCTGGTGACGGAGAGGGGAGTCAGACACCTGGTGACGGGGAGGGGAGTCAGACACCTGGTGACGGGGAGGGGAGTCAGACACCTGGTGACGGAGAGGGGAGTCAGACACCTGGTGACGGGGAGGGGAGTCAGACACCTGGTGATGGGGAGGGAAGTCAGACACCTGGTGTTGCTGAGGGGAGTCAGACACCTGGTGACGGAGAGGGAAGTCAGACACCTGGTGACGGGGAGGGAAGTCAGATACCTGGTGACGGAGAGGGAAGTCAGACACCTGGTGACGGAGAGGGGAATCAGACACCTGGTGACGGGGAGGGAAGTCAGACACCTGGTGTTGGTGAGGGGAGTCAGACACCTGGTGACGGGGAGGGAAGTCAGACACCTGGTGACGGGGAGGGGAGTCAGACACCTGGTGACGGGGAGGGAAGTCAGACACCTGGTGTTGGTGAGGGGAGTCAGACACCTGGTGACGGAGAGGGTAGTCAGACACCTCGTGACGGGGAGGGGAGTCAGACACCTGGTGACGGGGAGGGGAGTCAGACACCTGGTGACGGAGAGGGGAGTCAGACACCTGGTGACGGGGAGGGGAGTCAGACACCTGGTGATGGGGAGGGAAGTCAGACACCTGGTGTTGGTGAGGGGAGTCAGACACCTGGTGACGGAGAGGGAAGTCAGACACCTGGTGACGGGGAGGGAAGTCAGACACCTGGTGACGGAGAGGGAAGTCAGACACCTGGTGACGGAGAGGGGAGTCAGACACCTGGTGACGGAGAGGGAAGTCCAGTCAGAATCAGCTGACCAACTATGGGGCATCACCGAGACGAGACAACGGGCTGACGCCGCTGTGCCGCGCCGAGACAACGGGCTGACGCCGCTATGCCGCGCCGAGACAACGGGCTGACGCCGCTGTGCCGCGCCGAGACAACGGGCTGACGCCGCTGTGCCGCGCCGAGACAACGGGCTGACGCCGCTGTGCCGCGCCGAGACAACGGGCTGACACCGCTGTGCCGAGACGAGACAACGGGCTGACGCCGCTGTGCCGAGACGAGACAACGGGCTGACGCCGCTGTGCCGCGCCGAGAGACCCGTCTGGATGGAGTCGGCTGGCTGGCAGTCAGAGCGTGGCGCAGTGCCTCAGCCGCACAGATGTGGTGAGAGCACATCAAACACAGGCAGGCAAAACGACAGGACAAGCGCCGAACGCCTGTCACCACTGACGAGACACACACACTGCGCCAGCACAGACAGCGGGTGACTCCTCGGTGTCAGACAGAGGGCGACTCCTCGGTGTCAGACAGAGGGTGACTCCTCGGTGTCAGACAGAGGGTGACTCCTCGGTGTCAGACAGAGGGTGACTCGGTGCCAGACAGAGGGCGACTCGGTGTCAGACAGAGGGTGACTCCTCGGTGTCAAACAGAGGGTGACTCCGCGGTGTCAGACAGAGGGCGTCTCCTCGGTGTCAGACAGAGGGCGACTCCTCGGTGTCAGACAGAGGGCGACTCCTCGGTGTCAGACAGAGGGTGACTCCTCGGTGTCAGACAGAGGGTGACTCCTCGGTGTCAGACAGAGGGCGACTCGGTGTCAGACAGAGGGCGACTCGGTGTCAGACAGAGGGCGACTCGGTGTCAGACAGAGGGCGACTCGGTGTCAGACAGAGGGCGACTCTGTGTCAGACAGAGGGTGACTCCTCGGTGTCAGACAGAGGGTGACTCCTCGGTGTCAGACAGAGGGTGACTCCTCGGTGTCAGACAGAGGGCGACTCGGTGTCAGACAGAGGGCGACTCGGTGTCAGACAGAGGGTGACTCCTCGGTGTCAGACAGAGGGCGACTCGGTGTCAGACAGAGGGTGACTCCTCGGTGTCAGACAGAGGGTGACTCCTCGGTGTCAGACAGAGGTTGACTCCTCGGTGGCAGACAGAGGGCGACTCGGTGTCAGACAGAGGGCGACTCGGTGTCAGACAGAGGGCGACTCGGTGTCAGACAGAGGGCGACTCGGTGTCAGACAGAGGGTGACTCCTCGGTGTCAGACAGAGGGCGACTCCTCGGTGTCAGACAGAGGGCGACTCCTCGGTGACAGAGAGAGGGTGACTCCTCGGTGACAGACAGAGGGTGACTCCTCGGTGACAGACATAGGGTGACTCCTCGGTGTCAGACAGAGGGTGACTCCTCGGTGTCAGACAGAGGGTGACTCCTCGGTGTCAGACAGAGGGTGACTCCTCAGTGTCAGACAGAGGGCGACTCGGTGTCAGACAGAGGGCGACTCGGTGTCAGACAGAGGGTGACTCCTCGGTGTCAGACAGAGGGTGACTCCTCGGTGTCAGACAGAGGGCGACTCCTCGGTGTCAGACAGAGGGTGACTCGGTGTCAGACAGAGGGTGACTCCTCGGTGTCAGACAGAGGGTGACTCCTCGGTGTCAGACAGAGGGTGACTCCTCGGTGTCAGACAGAGGGTGACTCCTCGGTGTCAGACAGAGGGTGACTCCTCGGTGTCAGACAGAGGGCGACTCGGTGTCAGGCAGAGGGTGACTCCTCGGTGTCGGACAGAGGGCGACTCGGTGTCAGACAGAGGGCGACTCGGTGTCAGACAGAGGGCGACTCGGTGTCGACAGAGGGCGACTCGGTGTCAGACAGAGGGTGACTCTTCGGTGTCAGACAGAGGGCGACTCGGTGCCAGACAGAGGGCGACTCGGTGTCAGACAGAGGGTGTCGGTGTCAGACAGAGGGTGACTCCTCGGTGTCAGACAGAGGGCGACTCCTCGGTGTCAGACAGAGGGCGACTCGGTGTCAGACAGAGGGTGACTCCTCTGTGTCAAACAGAGGGTGACTCCTCTGTGTCAGACAGAGGGCGACTCCTTGGTGTCAGACAGAGGGCGACTCGGTGTCAGACAGAGGGCGACTCGGTGTCAGACAGAGGGCGACTCGGTGTCAGACAGAGGGTGACTCCTCGGTGTCAGACAGAGGGTGACTCCTCGGTGTCAGACAGAGGGCGACTCCTCGGTGTCAGACAGAGGGCGTCTCCCCGGTGTCAGACAGAGGGCGACTCCTCGGTGTCAGACAGAGGGCGACTCGGTGTCAGACAGAGGGTGACTCCTCTGTCAGACAGAGGGTGACTCCTCGGTGTCAGACAGAGGGCGACTCGGTGTCAGACAGAGGGCGACTCGGTGTCAGACAGAGGGCGACTCCTCGGTGTCAGACAGAGGGTGACTCCTCGGTGTCAGACAGAGGGTGACTCCTCGGTGTCAGACAGAGGGCGACTTCTCGGTGTCAGCCAGAGGGTGCCTCTTCGGTGTCAGACAAAGGGTGACTCCTCGGTGTCAGACAGAGGGTGACTCCTCGGTGTCAGACAGAGGGCGACTCCTCGGTGTCAGACAGAGGGTGACTCCTCGGTGTCAGACAGAGGGCGACTCGGTGTCAGACAGAGGGCGACTCGGTGTCAGACAGAGGGCGACTCTTCGGTGTCAGACAGAGGGTGACTCGGTGTCAGACAGAGGGTGTCGGTGTCAGACAGAGGGCGACTCCTCGGTGTCAGACAGAGGGCGACTCCTCGGTGTCAGACAGAGTGCGACTCGGTGTCAGACTCGGTGTCAGACAGACACCGGTGTCACTCTGTGTCAGATAGAGGGTGACTCCTCGGTGTCAGACAGAGGGTGACTCCTCGGTGTCAGACAGAGGGCGACTCCTCGGTGTCAGACAGAGGGCGACTCCTCGGTGTCAGACAGAGGGTGACTCCTCGGTGTCAGACAGAGGGTGACTCCTCGGTGTCAGACAGAGGGCGACTCGGTGTCAGACAGAGGGTGACTCCTCGGTGTCAGACAGAGGGTGACTCCTCGGTGTCAGACAGAGGGCGACTCCTCGGTGTCAGACAGAGGGTGACTCGGTGTCAGACAGAGGGTGACTCCTCAGTGTCAGACAGAGGGTGACTCCTCGGTGTCAGACAGAGGGTGACTCCTCGGTGTCAGACAGAGGGTGACTCCTCGGTGTCAGACAGAGGGTGACTCCTCGGTGTCAGACAGAGGGCGACTCGGTGTCAGGCAGAGGGTGACTCCTCGGTGTCGGACAGAGGGCGACTCGGTGTCAGACAGAGGGCGACTCGGTGTCAGACAGAGGGCGACTCGGTGTCGACAGAGGGCGACTCGGTGTCAGACAGAGGGTGACTCTTCGGTGTCAGACAGAGGGCGACTCGGTGCCAGACAGAGGGCGACTCGGTGTCAGACAGAGGGTGTCGGTGTCAGACAGAGGGTGACTCCTCGGTGTCAGACAGAGGGCGACTCCTCGGTGTCAGACAGAGGGCGACTCGGTGTCAGACAGAGGGTGACTCCTCTGTGTCAGACAGAGGGTGACTCATCTGTGTCAGACAGAGGGCGACTCCTTGGTGTCAGACAGAGGGCGACTCGGTGTCAGACAGAGGGCGACTCGGTGTCAGACAGAGGGCGACTCGGTGTCAGACAGAGGGTGACTCCTCGGTGTCGGACAGAGGGTGACTCCTCGGTGTCAGACAGAGGGCGACTCCTCGGTGTCAGACAGAGGGCGTCTCCCCGGTGTCAGACAGAGGGCGACTCCTCGGTGTCAGACAGAGGGCGACTCGGTGTCAGACAGAGGGTGACTCCTCTGTCAGACAGAGGGTGACTCCTCGGTGTCAGACAGAGGGCGACTCGGTGTCAGACAGAGGGCGACTCGGTGTCAGACAGAGGGCGACTCCTCGGTGTCAGACAGAGGGTGACTCCTCGGTGTCAGACAGAGGGTGACTCCTCGGTGTCAGACAGAGGGCGACTTCTCGGTGTCAGCCAGAGGGTGCCTCTTCGGTGTCAGACAAAGGGTGACTCCTCGGTGTCAGACAGAGGGTGACTCCTCGGTGTCAGACAGAGGGCGACTCCTCGGTGTCAGACAGAGGGTGACTCCTCGGTGTCAGACAGAGGGCGACTCGGTGTCAGACAGAGGGCGACTCGGTGTCAGACAGAGGGTGACTCTTCGGTGTCAGACAGAGGGTGACTCGGTGTCAGACAGAGGGTGTCGGTGTCAGACAGAGGGCGACTCCTCGGTGTCAGACAGAGGGCGACTCCTCGGTGTCAGACAGAGGGCGACTCCTCTGTGTCAGACAGAGGGTGACTCCTCGGTGTCAGACAGAGGGCGACTCGGTGTCAGACAGAGGGCGACTCGGTGTCAGACAGAGGGCGACTCGGTGTCAGACAGAGGGTGACTCCTCGGTGTCAGACAGAGGGTGACTCCTCGGTGTCAGACAGAGGGCGACTACTCGGCGTCAGACAGAGGGTGACTCGGTGCCAGACAGAGGGCGACTCGGTGTCAGACAGAGGGCGACTCGGTGTCAGACAGAGGGTGTCGGTGTCGGTGACACAGTCAGAGGGCGACTCGGTGCCGCCACTGAGCTCCGGGACTGCACGTGTGGCCAACGAAGCCGGCGCAGCTGCATCCGAATGGAGGCGAATGGCGGCGCATGCGGCTCACCTTGTGGTCGTCGTCCAGCAGTTGACTGATGTTGAAGGACACATCCAAGTTGAGGCGGTGCTGCTGAGACAGCATTGTAGGGATGTCCAGCTGAACATCGTCGTCCCCGTCATGAGCGGCCGGCTCCCGCTGTCAGTACACCACACCGAGCTGTCATCACAGATTCAACAGAACTTCATTTGCCATATAAGTGGGTCGGCACTAGAGGACACCCGTTACCCATGCTCACCCGTTAACCCTTTGTCCCATAGCCATTTTTCGGTAGGAAACTTGACCCGCTAAACCATTAAACGCTTAACCCTCGCCATACGGGAGTTTTTTTTTCACCTTCGCCCTACGGGGGGAGGGGGCGACAGGCAATGATAACTTCCAAACCAAGCAACTTAGAGCAATTCGGTAAGAGCCAGCATGTTGCCTGTCATGACAGGAATCTCACAGTATGAGATTTTTAGGTTTCAGGTCAACGGGTGACCTTCCAGGTCAAGTGAATGACCTCGGATCGACCACGTCCAGAACAGCGATTTGGTTCGTCAGAAAACCTCAAAATTAGAAATTGATAAATGTAAATAAAAAGGCATGTCCCTAGACCAGTTTTGTCTCAGAAATACAGAAAAGGTAATTATTTGTTCGTATCTTGTCAAAAAAAGTCAAAAAAAGTTATTTCGAAAAATGACGTCATGAGTGTCTTACACTTAGGGAGCCATCACTCAGTCAAAACAAGAGATATTGCTTTGAAATTTGGCTTGGCTATTGTCCATACTCAGTTCTCTCACATATATTCCGGTGTTTCTAACATCTTTGAAAATTGTGATTTTGGGGTGATTTTTCCACACAAAAAAACAGTTTTTTTTTCATTTTAGGAGTAAAAAACTCAATTTATATCTATCAATTTATATCTTATAGATATAGCTGTAGCTGACCGACCGAAGTCCAAATCGAAATCGGACTATTTTCGGACGTCCAAAAATTTGGACTCCGATTTACATCACTCACATTTGTATGGAAATTACCTCTTCTGCACGTAAGGACATTTCATAGTGCGCGGTGATGCCACCGCGTACTTTCTGCAGTACTGGCTGAGGCAGAGCCAGTCATCTCTTTTATGTTAATGAAAACATCTCATTTATATCTTATTTCCGGTTACAATAAGCAATATATGATAAAATAAACTCTTTTTTTGTCAATGGCAGCAGCAGTTACCTAGTTTTTCCCATAAAATTCGATATTTTTCATGAATTTTCATGCCAAAAAATTAATACGCCACCACCAAATTTTCAACGCTTAACGCCGCAAGGAAAAAAAACACAAAACCTGAACGAACAGTATGTAGTAATAAAGAGTCCCGTAAGAATTGAATTGAATAATCTTTTTGTGATCCAGCTTGGACTTGCAGATAATTCAAAGCTCTAAAATTGATGAAAAACGAAAAACGCATGGCATTACTTGCCCGGCTTAGAGTCTTTAATTGAGTAACTCCTACAATCGTCATCCAGGATGGCAAAGAGCGCAAGAATTATCACGTATGCCAAGGTGGTTTACATCAAGGCGATATGTTTACATAGCAACTTCACACAATTTCAGCCTTTCCTTCATGTAAAGGTAAGCTTAATTAAATTAATTTATATTTATATGGGGTGGCCGTTCGGGAAAAGTGACTGGGGCGGAATTGGCCTCCATAATGGATTTTTCTCTTCACGGTCACGTGACCTTTTTATGGTCAACGTGCTATAGTAAACAGTAAATAAACCCTCTTGCGGAAGCTTGCTTGAGTTCGTAACCGCTATTTTGTCTCAGCCGCGCAGATTACTGCACCATCGAATTTGATGCAGATTCTAAGATAAGAAAGTGATGGACAGTAATGCCGATCAAGTACTCGTTATCTGATACAAGTCTCGAAAAACACCAAAGTTTTAACGCTGATAATTGCTGAAATAATAGACTAAATGAGCATTGAGGTCCTTGGTATATGTTTTAAACGTGTTTAAAGCTCATACAAGTCCAAAAGAGTGCATTTCCTTTCAGGACGGAAACCCGTAAGTGACTTTTCGAGTGAAAAATACCACCATCGTGTTCAGCCACACTTACTTCATATGTTCTACTACAACCAGCGTATATTTGACAACTTTCAGAAAGGTGAAACATTCCCTTTAACCCTCGCCCTACGGGGGGTCCTAAAACGACCCCCCCCCCCCCCCCTGAGGTTTTTCTTGCATAACTTGTTAGACATGCAACGCATCTTGCTGAAATTTGCAGTAGCTAGGTATACAACAATTATACGTATGTTGTAAGAATTTCATTCAAATTGGTTGAGAAATTTGGTAAATAATGGTGTTTTGATGACGTCATGTTGGTGGAAAAACGATAAATGTTTGAAAAATCGTAGAAACAGAGTTTTGAAGCAAATTGCAAACGCAATTAAGCAAATATATAAAATGTCATTTTCTTTAAAATGGCTATCTCAGATTTCCAAAATTTGGGGTTTTTGACCCCCAAAATGAAAAAAAAAATCATTACAAAATCAAAATTTTCAAAGATGTTAATAAAAACGGAATACATGTGAGAGAACTAAGTATGGACAATACTCAAACCAAATTTCAAAGAAATATCTCTATTTTTGACTGAGTGATGGCTTCCTAAGTGTAAGAAATTCATGACGTCATTTTTTTTAATAACTTTTTGGGGGCTTTTTTGACCAGATACGAATAAATCATTACCTTTTATGTATTTCTGAGACAAAACTGGTCTAGGAACATGTCTTTTTATTTACATTTATCAATTTCTCATTTTGAGGTTTTCTGACAGAGCAAAATCGCTGTTCTGGATGTGGTCGATCGAGGTAACTTGACCTGGAAGGTCACTCGTTGACCCGAAACATAAAAATTGCATACTGTTAGATTCCAAACATGACAGGCAACATGTTGGTTCTTACCGCGTTGCTCTATGTTGCTTTCTTTGAAAGTTAACAGGGGGGTCTTTTTAGGACCCCCCCCCCCCCGTAGGGCGAAGGTGAAAAAAGCTTCCGTAGGGCGAGGGTTAAATACACGCAAAAATGGGGGTACATTTTTTTCGTCATTTCAGCCGACCCCCACTCAAGAATTATCGACGCCCCTGCCGTGATGTCTTATGCTTATTTTGTTTATCTTTTGTATTTATTTTTGTATTCGACCTTTTCTGCTATAACTCGGCAGCTTTCCCCGTTATGGGTGAAATCGGTGCGGACACACAGACACACAGAGGCTCTTCAAATAGTAAGTTAGATAAGCATTTGTCGTTTGTTATACAATGTGGGCAAGGCAAATAATAATTTGTCCTGTAGCACAGATAAAACAAAGCCCACCATCAATTTATCAAAACAGCAATACAATAACGTTGCCAAGTCGTCTCTGGTTCAAATTGCTGAAAGGCAAAACTTAATCAAAATCAACTTTTACTATTAGCATGTTTAGCATGTTTAAACATGTTATGCTGGAGCTTCATGTACGCAATATTGCTAGCAATAGAAACCACGTTACCTTTATTTTCTTCTTTACTTGTTTTCCATCATTGTTATCTAGTTTTCTCTTCTCGCTTTTGATTTTGACTGGGCTGAATGGCGTATTCCTCTTTTCTTTCTTGACAGCGCTCTTTGGAGATTTCCCCTGTTTCTGTTTACTGGCTATGCCAGTAGCCATGCTGCCAGCCAGCATCTTACTGGTAGATGGAAGAGATCCGCGATTGGAGGACTGGCTCATGACTCATTTACCTTAGGGAATACATACAAAATAGCGTTAGAGAACAGGTGCATTAACAACTCGGCTCAAAACACAGCCATGGTGTTTGAAACATTCAAATATTTTCTTACAATCGACTAGTTGCAGGCTGTTCGGTGAATAGTTATTTGCAAAATAATACGAAAAAGATGCTGATGAACGTGATACACACCAATTTGCATACAATTATATATTTTGCGAGGTATTTGTATGTAAATGTTGATAATGTATAAAGTACGTGATGTCGTGACGCCAGATGGAATAGTGACCCGCCGGCCACCCGGAAAGGAGGACGTTTCCCACGCGTGTCAAATTGGCTCACATTCACATTCACATTCAGCAACACATTCGCGGACTATTTGGATTGGCTTCAAAATTGGTACAGATAGATCACGACCTAGTGATCATTCTGGTAAAATCTTAACCCGCGCACTGCAGGGGGTGATTTCCCCCCCCCCCCCAGGTTTTTCAAAGATAGGGGAAAACGGCGGCGCTGCGCGCCGCCGGGTTTTGGCACACCTGTTAGGACATCAATTTCGCACACTTTGAAGAAAAAAAATAACCTCGGGTCATCTCAGGTCAGGTCACCAGACCAGGTCAAGTGACCCCACCTCCAAAAATGTTTGCAGTTGTGCCAAACCTCGGATCCTTGGATGACCTTTTCAGAAGTCAACCAAGGTCATTGACCTCCAATGACCTCAGACAGCTTTGTTTTCGCTTCTGACGGTTTCTAATTGTGACACTGATTTCAAATTTAGGATCCATTTTACATAATTATATGTTCCACTGGGATCATGCGCTTCCACAGGTCGACTGAGGTCACTGACCAATGACCTCAGATGACCTGACATGACCTTTTTGGAATTTGGCAGTTTTTAGGACATTTTGTGATGCTGATTTCAAATTTGGCACCCATTAAGCATTATGATATCCTCATTCACGATTCTAGCTCGATAAAATTCAACTTATACACATTTACAATTTTGATGACTTTTGGGCCCTTCACATGACCTCAGAGGTCACATAATGACCCAAGACATTAAAATTGGGTATCAGCGGCTTCCTCTCATCATAAGCAACACACATTTTGTAATTGAAGCTCTAGCTCAATTAGGGGTGAAACACTAAGCGGAGGTCGTACCAGCTGTCGTGGTCCGGTATTGCAAATAACAACGCTTCACGTTCGACTGCGGGTATATGTATGACTTCACGCGAACAGACAAACAGGGGAGCGGCAGCTGCTCGCGCCACCGCGTCCCGACCCAGAGTCCGGCCGGCCGCACGCCGACCCCGGACGCTGACCCGCGGCCGTGGGCGATCACGTGACCGCGTCCAGCGGCCCGAGGCCGGGCTAGCTGGCGGCCGGAGCGGCGGAGCCAGCGGCCGGCGGGCCGCAGACAAATCGTCCAACGCCATCACATCTCCCTCCCTCCCAACAGTCTGCCACACACAATCTGCGGTGCCAAACAGCGGCTCCAGGCTCCGGCGGCGGCCGGACAGCGATTCCAGGCTCCGGCGGCGGCCAGACAGCGGCTCCAGTCTCCGGCGGCGGCCAGACATCGGCTCCAGGCTCCGGCGGCGGCCGGACAGAGACTCCAGGCTCCGGCGGCGGCCAGACAGCGGCTCCAGTCTCCGGCGGCGGCCAGACAGCGACTCCAGGCTCCGGCGGCGGCCTTACAGCGACTCCAGGCTCCGGCGGCGGCCTTACAGCGACTCCAGGCTCCGGCCAGACAGCGACTCCAGGCTCCGGCGGCGGCCAGACAGCGACTCCAGGCTCCGGTGGCGGCCAGACAGCGGCTCCAGGCTCCGGCGGCGGCCTTACAGCGACTCCAGGCTCCGGCGGCGGCCAGACAGCGGGTCCAGGCTCCGGCGGTGGCCAGAGAGCGACTCCAGGCTCCGGCGGCGGCCAGACAGCGACTCCAGGCTCCGGCGGCGGCCAGACAGCGGCTCCAGGCTCCGGCGGCGGCCAGACAGCGGCTCCAGGCTCCGGCGGCGGCCTTACAGCGACTCCAGGCTCCGGCGGCGGCCAGACAGCGGCTCCAGTTTCCGGCGGCGGCCAGACAGCGGCCCCAGACTCCGGCGGCGGCCAGACAGCGGCCCCAGGCTCCGGCGGTGGCCAGACAGCGGCTCCAGGCTCCGGCGGCGGCCTTACAGCGACTCTAGGCTCCGGCGGCGGCCAGACAGCGACTCCAGGCTCCGGCGGCGGCCAGACAGCGACTCCAGGCTCCGGCGGCGGCCAGACAGCGGCTCCAGACTCCGGCCGCCGCGGCAGCGGCGGCAGCTCGCCCGGCAGCGGCGGTGGCTCGCCGGGCAGCAGCGGTGGTGGCTCAACTTTCAGCGACGGCAGTGGCAGAGGATTGCCCAGCAGCGGCGGAGGCCGGTCTGACAGCGGCGGAGGCTGGCCTAGCAGCGGCGGAGGCCGGCTCGGCAGCGGCGGAGGCTGGCTCGGCAGCGGCGGAGGCCGGCCCGGCAGCGGTGGAGGCTGGCCTGGCAGCGGGGACTCGCCTGGAAGCGGCGGCAGCGGCGGCAGCGGCGACAGCGGCATTGGCTCGCCCGGCATAGACTGCAGTGTTGGAGGCTGACCTGGCAGCGGCGGAGGCTCCCCTGGCAACAACGGTGGCTCGCTTGAAAGCGGCAAAGGCTGGCCTGGCAGCGACGATGGCTTGCCTGGCAGCGGCGGAGACTGGTCTGGCGGCGGCGGGTGCTGGCCTGGCAGCGGCAGAGGCTTGCCTGGCAGCGGTGGTGGCTGGCCCGGCAGCGACGGAGGCTTGCCTGGCAGCGGCGGAGTCTGGCCTGGCAGCGGCGGAGTCTGGCCTGGCAGCGGCGGAGGCTTACCTGGCAGCGGTGGTGGCTGGCCTGGCAGCGGCGGAGGCTGGCCTGGCAGCGGCGGAGTCTGGCCTGGCAGCAGCGGAGGCTTGCCTGGCAGCAGCGGAGGCTTGCCTGGCAGCGGTGGTGGCTGGCCCGGCAGCGGCGGAGTCTGGCCTGGCAGCGGTAATCGCCGGGGTACGGTGCCCATCCCCGGTAGGCTTGACAGTGCCGGAAGAGCCGGAAGAGACCGTGCCGGAAGAGACCGTGGCGGAGGCAGAGGCGACTGCGGAGGAGGCAGAGGCGACCGCGACGGAGGCGGTAGCGCCGGGAGAGGCTCGTTGGTCGGCGGCGGTGGCAGCGGCGCGGGCTCGCTGGAGGTGCGGACTGACGAAGAGTGTCCGGCTCGTCCGCAGTCCCCGCACGAGGACAGCTGTCGCAGTACGGCTGCGACAGTCCGTCGCTCATTCGGGGTCAGAGCCGGATCCCAGAAGGAGTGGATGCTGAGGCTATGCAGGTCCGCCTCGATTTTTGCGAGGTCGAGCCTCTCGCCCATCCCCGGTATGCTCGACAGGAGGCAGAAGTCTTCCCATCTTTCCTTCCACGCGCGAAACGCGTCGCCACGGTCCGTCGCCAGGTCGAGTTGATCAGGCTGTACAGCTCGCCCCAGCCAGGAAGTGCTGTTCAGCCAGGAACATAAGGCACGCCGCCTGGGAGAGCCGGAGGCGCTGGCCAGCGGCCTCGTCCGCGTGTCGGACACCCGTGACCGTCACACTAGGCAGGACGGTAGTCTGTATGTGCCCAGGTCCCGAACGGAGATGGGCCGCCGGCGCTTCCTTAGCCGTGCGCCGCAGCAGTACAACCAGCTACCACCGGACTTGACACGGCTCCCGGTACCCGTGTTCAGCAGACACCTCAGGCGCCACCTGTGCCGGGACCTGGACTGAGAACCTGTTCTGCCGGCGTTGAGCTTGTCTTCTTATATGTTATACGACAGGCATGTATGGAATGTGTGCGTGTGTGTCTGTTTGTGAGCATGTTTTGGACCACCCTCCTCGTATGTTTTATCTTTTTGACGAGAGGCCGTAAGAGCCACAAGTTTATTGTGGATGGTCTCAATATATGTCTATGTCTATGTCTATGTCTGTTCACTGGAAGTACTTGTTGCAGCGCACCGGCCGTCGGTGCAGAGTGTTCGCGTGACATGTTCACTTATTTACGTTAAACTGGTGAATAATTGTTGATTTAGACAAGTACCGACCGCGCCATGTCCTACCGACCGCGCCATGTCGTGGTCCGGTATTGCAAATAACAACGCTTCACGTTCGACTGCGGGTATATGTATGACTTCACGCGAACAGACAAACAGGGGAGCGGCAGCTGCTCGCGCCACCGCGTCCCGACCCAAAGTCCGGCCGGCCGCACGCCGACCCCGGACGCTGACCCGCGGCCGTGGGCGATCACGTGACCGCGTCCAGCGGCCCGAGGCCGGGCTAGCTGGCGGCCGGAGCGGCGGAGCCAGCGGCCGGCGGGCCGCAGACAAATCGTCCAACGCCATCACACCAACCAAGGTTACTTTACTAATAAGGTTAGTAATAAATAAAAAAAATACTTTTAATTTTTTGTTAAATTTAATTATAAAAAAAATAATAATAATAATTTACTAATAAATAAAATTTACTAATAAGGTTACTAATTTACTAATAAATCACAGCATTTGGCATCAATATTTTGCAATATGGTAGCAAATAAACAAAGTCGTTTATGGCGCCGGCGATTCATTCAATGTTAATATTGTACTATTATGTAATGTTAATAGTTTGGTTAATATAAGTCATAATGCGCTGCAGGCACGATTATATAGTATTGCACGGTTGGATTGAGACTAACACAAACAGGACAAGCAGATTAATTTTACATTGAATCGTCCAAGTTGAAAGTCGTTAGTGGTTGCCTAGCAACCACGTTGTTTACCAAACAGTTGTTGCTCTCCGATTATCAGCGTTCTTTTTGTGACATAAGCAGTGATTCTAGTCAAACCGTGTGAATATTAGAGCTTTATGTGCTTGGTAATATTTATATTCATTTTTGAGATATTTATATTTAAAAACTGGCATTAATTTGTGAATATTAGTTGGAAATAACAGCATGGGAAGGCCACAATGGAGGCGAGTGCACTTTAAGTTAAGATTTAAGCGAAGATGAGCATGGAAGGCGAATCAGATTCCTCAGCCGAGGTAGGAGGATATGATCGAAATGATCCAACAAAAGGTGAGTGGGCAATTGCAAGTAAAATAAACAAGCAGGCTAATTTAGAGCATCAATCAGTCTGAAATGATTTACATCCGTGAACATGGGAAAGTTGGATGATGTCATTATGACGTAGTCCTGGGAGTTTCCAGGTTTTCGTGGACGGGGGCTGGTACCAACCAACCCCCCTACCCAAACACATAGGGTCTGTTCCAGTGGCTTCTCCAAAAAAGATGAGATTATTTTAGAGGAGGTTGGAGGAGCACTGATTTGCATCACCACAGGAACGATTTGGGATGAGGTATCAGCTGTTTGTGAGCATGTCAAGTAGACAGTGCTGATGCTGATCCACAACAAATATGAAATACACAATTTTGAATTTTAATACCTAATTTGTAAGTATCCATTGGGAAAATGAGAAGAAAAAATACTATTTGCACCACTTCAACTTCACATTCAGTCCTCACTCTTTCTCTTATGTGTAACAACAAATCTGGCGTCAGAATTACAAATGAATGAGCAGCACCACTAATGTCTACCATAGCCTCCTCAGAAAAACCACCTTTCATTTCAGAGGAGTTTGGAGGAGGTTTGAGGCGAGCTTGGAGTAGCTTAGAGGAGTTTGGATGAGCCACAGGAATGATAATTTTAATTTGGAGGAGCTTTGAGGTTAGAGGAGGTTAGAGGAGCCAATTGAACAGACCCTTTGTAATTTTGCCCTACCCTGGCAAGGGTGTTAAGCTTTGGAAATTGGGAGAATGCCTCCTTCGCTAGGGTCAAATTTCTGCCACATTGTGTGTGTATGGCCTTATATGAATCCCATGCCTCCTTCCTTCCTTCCTGATTAATCTACATGAAGGATTCCTTTGCCACAGTACTTTCATGTCAGTGGTACTCTCCCTTTGCATTGGGACACATTCCTTTGTCAAATCCAGCACTGTGGAGGCAAAACGGTCATATGCTTCTGATGTGTTTAGGAATGCCAATTCAAAATCCCAATCAATTTGGGACAACTCATTGTGTAGGCAACTATAGTTTCCCTTGTGCCATGCAAACTGGCTGGAATGTCAGTTGGGCAAACTACGGGGAGGCAATAAAAAAGTTGATTGATCAAAAAGTTGATCGAAGTGGGCGGAGCGATGCCCTTATAAGGGCATGCTTGCAGACCTTCAGTAACCCGTCAATATTTGAATAATCAAGCGATGAAATAAACCCAGAACCACAGAATCAGCAAGTAAAAATATGAAACTATGCAGATTATATGAAAGCTACTTAAAATATAAAATAAATGAACGTGCATTTGATGATCTACGGCAATCAACAAATTGATTACGGGCATCTGAAAATTACGGTGGCGATCAACTTTTTGATTGTGCAAACAGCTGGCTAATCAATATATTGATTATGTTAACTTATACTGAAAATGTTATAATGCTAATGTTAATTTTATTGTTAATGTTATACTGGAAAAGCAAGCTGAAATCAAATAATATTAATAATTAATCCAAATGGAATCATCTGATAAATAATTAGTTCACTAGGAAGCATAACAAATGACCTCAATTTGATGAATTTAGGAAATACTTTTTATTTGTATTCAGAAAGACACAAAGACACAGTCAGTGGATACTGGAACGACACTATTTTTGTAGATCAATAATTTTTTTCTTTTCTAACAAAAATATGATGTACATAGGCTTTCTTTCGATGTACATGACACGTTTCAGTGTGGGGATGTACCAAAACCACTCAAAATATTGATTGCATGCCCATATTAGGGCATTGCTCCGCCCACTTCGATCAACTTTTTGATCAATCAACTTTTTGATTGCCTCCCCCTAGTTTGCCCAACTGATGTTAAGACTTTGTCAAACCCTTCACCATCCCAGAAATATTCAAATGTGACTGGGCAGTGGTCACAAGTGGGGAGAGGTTGTAAGACCTCAACATTGCCTATGCAATCAGATACGGTAGTAAACACGGTAGATAAAATACATAGTAGTAGTAAACAACAGATCTAGAGTATTGCCTGGGCTCAGTTACCCACTGTTGCTGTATTCGCCCAACTCACCGTAAATACCTTGTTGTTCTATTACCCAAGGTATGTAAAGATATTACCCTATCTTGTTCTTGTCTTGATGGGTTAGGGCGCGTAGCTGCGAGGATATATCACCGTCCTCTATCACCCTGATATCACCCTGGTAACTACTTGTTCCGTAACGGTGGGGCTGGCGTCACCATCGCGGCCGGCTTCGCGGGGCTCCGGGTAATAAAATCAAGGTTCATGGTTAATATCACTGTTGTTGGTCTGGAGTCATAGGGGAACTTTATGACGTCACCAGATCTGGCTACGAGCGAATCTTAGGCCGACCCGATTTAATAGCTACGAGCGGTAGGCCGAACCGATCGGAATTAATGAAACTAACTTAATCTAACCTAACCTAACCCCGACACTAAGTCCGATCGGGTCGGCCTAAGATTCGCTCGTAGTCAGAAACTGGTGACGTCATAAAGCTTTCCCATGACTCCAGACCAAGGGTGTATAAACAGGTGCGGATAATTACCGATTGGGACATTGCGATTTTGCAAGGCCACACAACAGCTGAGAGGCGCGCGCTATTTGGCTCGGGGCGCCTCCGCGCGGAGAAACGGGATGCGATCCGAGCCGCGGATGTGGCCGTTGCCGCGTGCAATGAAATCTTCACCCTGTACTCCTTAGGAATTTGGCTGGGTTACGTGAAAAAAGGGTATTGAATCTTCACGAGATAATTGAACGACCTATCTTTTGAAAGCAGTTCAATCCAATTCGGTTCGACAGAATTGGAGATATAACTTTACGAAAATGGGTCATTTAACACGTGAACCCTATTGGCTAGTACCAGACTGGTTATTGATTCACCTTTTTTTGGAAGGATTCAATCACGATTCATTTAGGAATATTAATAATTCAGTCACCGTTTGATTCATGGATAACCATTTTGGATTCCATGACATCTTCGTCCCGCATTTCTTCGTCGGGCATTTCTTCGTTCGCTAATCTTCGTCGCGCGTTTCTTCGTCTCGCATTTCTTCACATCCGCAAATATTCGTCTCGCATTTCTTCGTATCCGCAAATATTCGTCTACGCAATTATTCGTAACGCATCTATATAAGAAAATTTGCGTATACGAAGTTTCGCGGATACGAAGAAATGCGAGACGATGATTTGCCGATACGAAGAAATGCGAGACGAAGAAACGCGCGACGAAGAAATGCGCTACGAAGAAACGCTAGACGAAGATTTGCGGACGAAGAAATGCTGGACGAAGAATTGTCCGGACACCGCACAGTCTTGTTCAGCAGCGCGACCAGAGGCTAACCAGGGACATATGGTTGTTGGTTACGCTCATGAACAAAGCGCACCAATCGGGAGACAAAATATATATATATATATATATATATATATATATATATATATATATATATATATATATATATATATATATATATATATATATATATATATATATATATAATCCTTTTAGGGCTGGTGTTGGGTGGGTATTTGCTACCTTTGAACCAAATTTAAGCAAAATAGAAGGGTCTTCGATTTTTCGAATATCTGCCCAGACGTCGATTTTGACCTCTAGACGCTTAACTATGGGATGCATCGTACAACCCTTTTGGGGTTGATGTTGGGTAGTCATTTGCTACATTTTCACCAAATTGGAGCGAAATCGAAGGGGTCGTAGATTTTGCCATTAACTATTTGGCCTCTAGAGGCCTTACTATGCATCGCAAAATCTGTCTAGGGGGATGTTCAGGTCATTGGCTACCTATGTGCAAAATTTGAACGAAATCGAAGGGGTCGTCGATTTTCGAATATCTGCTGAATATCGAACTGCTGATCGAATTGCTGCTAACTTTGCACACGTATGTCAATCGGTAATAAAAATTTGGGTATACAAAATAAAATACCGATACCGATTCGGTAATTGGTCGGTCAGACAAAACAAAATCTTGGTAATTTCTTGGTATTGGGAAATCACTCATGCTTTGTCATTGTGATGAGATATGTTAAATGTCACTGTCCGCCATTTTACATTTTGTTATAATAGTTCCATACATTACATTAATAAGCGCCGAATTTTGCTTGGTAACCGCCGTTCACGAATAGTACAAATCGGTCATTTTAGAATGGAATGAAATCGGTTTGGTATTTGCTGTGCATAGCTAAAAATAATTTGGTATTGGTTCGGTTGTTTTAGTATTTTTTCAGAACAATACATCACTAATCCGGACCATACTTATGGTAACCGGATTGGGTAAAGTTAAAAATATAACCTCAGGTCAAGGTCATTTGGTGACCCAGGTTGGTCATGTTGCATATGGGAAGACGCATCTCGACGAGATAAACACTGTGGTATCAGTTACGCGTCTCTAGCTCGCTACGTATTACCACGCTCTCCCGTTTGTTCCTTGCATTTCCTAAAATTGCAGGAGGCACATCCAAATTCCAAACGCCCCCCTCCCCAGCACGGCGCGGATTAGGATTAGGCAGTAGGCACTGTGCTTGGATGCACGTAAAATCGTCGAAACAGCGCCTCCGAAATCCAGCAGCAAAGCCAAATAATATGCAGGTATTTTACACACTGCTCAAACAGAACACATTTCCAGTCCCGAGGTCATTCTTTAAAGACACATTCGAGCCACGGCTCGATTTCTTTTTATAAGAATGGCCTCTGACCATTTGTTACTGGACTAGTGACTTAAAACGAGATTATTTTGTTTTGCTCCCTTGCGTATTTCGCAATATCTCGTAAACTACCGCCAATATCGTCCCCACACTTTCAGTACCCGCTTTCACATCAAGGACCGCTCACTCAACGGCTTAACGTTTTAGCAATGACAAGGGCAACATGTCAATCCTCTTGCCATTTCCGCACATACTCCTATTCCGAACTCCAGACGAAGAACGTTAACATTCACCCCAACTGGCCATTTGTGCGTTCAAGTTGGGAAGGGGACAATAAGATGCATTTTTCTGTTGAGCAATAGGTTTCATGAATAGAGGTAATTCGTCATGAATCATCACAAATAGTCCATCTAAAGATAATTAGAATATAAACATTTCAGGTATCGATATCTCTAATTCTGCACCTTCAAATGGTTACGCAAACTTGTACAGACAGCCCGTACAAGTTTTTTTGAAGGTTCGCCAATTTGTACGGACACTGTCCGTACTGTCCGTGGTGGTGGCGAGGTCCATGGATAGGACAATAATTTTAACGGCTTCGTGTTTGGCTCGTCCAGGCGCTTCGAACTAAATACATAGTGACCGGATAAGGTCAAGTCAGAAATTTGAGAGATATGAGACAGAAAGAAAACAGAAAGTATACACAGAAACATTCACAGAAAGCATACATATATTTATGACAGTGCGTAAACAAGATTCATCGGATCACATTGCTGACACAACCTGGAATGTGACGAGCGAGGTCCGTCGGTGCATCCCACTTGACGCCAGTGAAAAGCAGGCCGACAGTGCGCGATGCAGCTCTCAGAGGGAGACGAACAGCAGCCCACACTACACCATAACCCGCACCTGCCCGGACGACACTACGGCAGCTCCGAGCCCGCCGCCCCCACAACACACAGCCACACATGACCGACCCGTCAGCACAGCCGACTCCGTACTGACCGACCCGTCAGCACAGCCGACTCCGTACTGACAGACCCGTCAGCACAGCCGACTCCGTACTGACCGACCCGTCAGCACAGCCGACTCCGTACTGACAGACCTGTCAGCACAGCCGACTCCGTACTGACCGACCCGTCAGCACAGCCGGCCCCGTACTGACCGACCCGTCAGCACAGCCGACTCCGTACTGACCGACCCGTCAGCACAGCCGACTCCGTACTGACGGACCCGTCAGCACAGCCGGCCCCGTACTGACCGACCCGTCAGCACAGCCGACTCCGTACTGACAGACCTGTCAGCACAGCCGACTCCGTACTGACAGACCTGTCAGCACAGCCGACTCCGTACTGACCGACCCGTCAGCACAGCCGGCCCCGTACTGACCGACCCGTCAGCACAGCCGACTCCGTACTGACAGACCCGTCAGCACAGCCGGCTCCGTACTGACCGACCTGTCAGCACAGCCGACTCCGTACTGACCGACCCGTCAGCACAGCCGACTCCGTACTGACAGACCGTCAGCACAGCCGACTCCGTACTGACAGACCGTCAGCACAGCCGACTCCGTACTGACAGACCCGTCAGCACAGCCGACTCCGTACTGACAGACCTGTCAGCACAGCCGACTCCGTACTGACAGACCTGTCAGCACAGCCGACTCCGTACTGACAGACCGTCAGCACAGCCGACTCCGTACTGACAGACCGTCAGCACAGCCGACTCCGTACTGACGGACCCGTCAGCACAGCCGACTCCGTACTGACGGACCCGTCAGCACAGCCGACTCCGTACTGACGGACCCAGCCGCTGCCGGCCGCTGCCTGGCTATCTCAGGATCACATGGCAGGGCGCGGTACATCAGCATATCTCAGGATATCCTGATAGCAGACTGTTTCAGACCACCTCGGGATCACACCATATCTCAGGACACCCTGATAGAAGACTGTTTCAGGCCACCTCGGGATCACACCATATCTCAGGACACCCTGATAGCAGACTGTTTCAGGCCACCTCGGGATCACACCATATCTCAGGATATCCTGACTGCAGGATATCTCAGCCCTCAGGATATCCCGATAGCAGATTATCTCGGGGTATCTCGATATATTCCAGATGTCTCAGGATATGCACGTTACGCGAATAGCATATCTCCAGCTAACCCAGCGTATCCTGCTAAAGAGCATCAGGTTCTCGCGGCTCGGGAGTGAGGGCCGGCGGCTCGGGAGTGAGGGCCGGCGGCTCGGGAGTGAGGGCCGGCGGCCGGCCGTTTCGCACGGTCAGAGCTGGCGTTTCCAGACGATCACCGTGCCGCAGGCGTCGCCTGTGGCCAGCAGCGACTCGTCGCGGTTGAAGCAGACGTCCAGCACGGCCTCCGAGTGGCCCTGCAGCTTGTTGACGCAAGGCTTCAGGTCCCGCTCCAGGTCAAACAGGTACACAGAGCAGTCCTCACTGCCCGACACTGTAACGGAGGACAGAGCAGTTCTCACTGCCCGACACTGTAACGGAGGACAGAGCAGTCCTCACTGCCCGACACTGTAACAGAGCAGTCCTCACTGCCCGACACTGTAACAGAGCAGTCCTCACTGCCCGACACTGTAACAGAGCAGTCCTCACTGCCCGACACTGTAACAGAGCAGTCCTCACTGCCCGACACTGTAACAGAGCAGTCCTCACTGCCCGACACTGTAACAGAGCAGTCCTCACTGCCCGACACTGTAACGGAGCAGTCCTCACTGCCCGACACTGTAACAGAGCAGTCCTCACTGCCCGACACTGTAACGGAGCAGTCCTCACTGCCCGACACTGTAACAGAGCAGTCCTCACTGCCCGACACTGTAACAGAGCAGTCCTCACTGCTCGACACTGTAACAGAGCAGTCCTCACTGCCCGACACTGTAACAGAGCAGTCCTCACTGTCCGACACTGTAACAGAGCAGTCCTCACTGCCCGACACTGTAACAGAGCAGTCCTCACTGCCCGACACTGTAACAGAGCAGTCCTCACTGTCCGACACTGTAACAGAGCAGTCCTCACTGCCCGACACTGTAACGGAGCAGTCCTCACTGCCCGACACTGTAACAGAGCAGTCCTCACTGCCCGACACTGTAACGGAGGACAGAGCAGTCCTCACTTCCCGACACTGTAACAGAGCAGTCGTCACTGCCCGACACTGTAACAGAGCAGTCCTCACTGCCCGACACTGTAACAGAGCAGTCCTCACTGCCCGACACTGTAACAGAGCAGTCCTCACTGCCCGACACTGTAACGGAGCAGTCCTCACTGTCCGACACTGTAACAGAGCAGTCCTCACTTCCCGACACTGAAACAGAGCAGTCCTCACTGCCCGACACTGCAACAGAGCAGTTCTCACTGCCCGACACTGTAACAGAGCAGTCCTCACTGTCCGACACTGTAACAGAGCAGTCCTCACTGCCCGACACTGTAACAGAGCAGTCCTCACTGTCCGACACTGTAACAGAGCAGTCCTCACTGCCCGACACTGTAACAGAGCAGTCCTCACTGCCCGACACTGTAACAGAGCAGTTCTCACTGCCCGACACTGTAACAGAGCAGTCCTCACTGTCCGACACTGTAACGGAGGACAGAGCAGTCCTCACTTCCCGACACTGTAACGGAGCAGTCCTCACTGCCCGACACTGTAACAGAGCAGTCCTCACTGCCCGACACTGTAACAGAGCAGTTCAGATTCAGATTCAGATTCGTGTATTTAGTAATAAATCCACCTCAGTGGCTTTTCATTATTACACGTCATGATACATAAGGGTTGAGATGGGCTCACAAATACATGCACTCAAATACACATTTACAGTTCACACATCAGATCGCAACACACGCACAATACCACCAGAACTCATGACCATCCAAGTTACGTATGCAAACCGCGCTGTGCCATGTGTTGCTTCAGTTGTCGTCTGAAAGCCGTAGGCGTATTGTGTGGTGCAAATGACAGTTGGTTGTAGGAGAGCACCGCACTGTAGCTGAGTGTTTTGCGACCGGTTTCAGTTCTTATTTGTGGCAAGGTGATTGAAGTTGAGTTCCTGGTTCCGTGGGTGTGACGTTGATCGCCGGTTTCTCCTATGGTGTCAGAGAGTGCTCTAGGTAGTCCAGTAGCAATCACATTATGGACCGTACATAACCTGTGATAGTACATCAACTCACCGGCGCTCATCCATCGCAAATATCGGAATACATCAGACACGTGATCGTACCGACGCCGTCCGGTGACCACCCGAGCACAGAAGTTCAGGATCTTCTGCACCCTGCGCATTTGAAGCTCGCCACACGTACCGTAGACAGATATTCCGTACCTCACAATTGATATCACGAGGCCCTGGACGATCGGTATCATGGCAGATCTAGGGATAACATGTCTAGCGTGGTTGAGGGCCATCAACACACCCGTACACTTCCTAGTCATGTTGTCAATATGCGACTGGTAGTTTAGATGACGATCCATGGTTATACCGAGGTTTTTGATGACACGACTGTCCTGCACAGATGAGCCACAAAAGCTAATCACAACAGGTGGCATATTCCTGAGCATAGCAGGGGTACCTAACACAACCATTTGAGTTTTGGCAGCATTAACTTTCATGCCATTTGCACAAAACCACTGATACAGCCATGACAACGCGTCTTCCATAGTCCTGACCAGTAACTTAATATCACTTTTCTTCCCGCTAATCAAGAGCTGGGTGTCATCGGCGAATTGTACAACCGTCACACTATCGGGTACATAGAGGCTCAGCTCATTCGCATACAGCATAAACAGTATACAGCTCAGAGAACCCCCCTGAAACACACCGATATTGTTAGGCTTGGTCTGAGAGAGGGCCCTGCTGTCGCCAGTCCTACTTCGCAGCTGTACCTGTTGCGTATGGCCGGTGAGGTAGCTATGAAACCACCGGTTGTCGATGCCGTACAGAGATAACTTCTGCAGAAGCTCTTCATGAGGCACTACATCAAAACACTTGGACAGATCCAATAGAACAAGAATCGACACCTCACCGCGGTCCATCGCTCTAAGTACTCTATCTGTGACAACGTGCAGCGCTGTCTCAGTCGAATGGCGCCTTCTGTATCCGTGGTGCGCGTCAGAGAAGAGGTGGCAGTCTTCAAGGTAAGTAACGAGTTGGTTTTGCACAACACGTTCGACGATTTTCATAGCAGCAGGTAGAATGGAAATAGGCCTGGTGTTCTTGGGTTCACTTGAGCCTTTGCCCTTAGGCACTGGCGTCACAAGAGCGTGTTTCCACGACTGAGGGATGTCGCATGTTATTAGACATGTGTTGACAATATTGAGTAAGGGATATCCGAGCCCTGTGAAAAATGTCTGGATCATACGGACACTCACGCCATCAGTTCCAGTTGAAGTGGATCCCTTCATGCCAAGAACAGTAGAATACAAGGTGTCAATATCGATGGGCAAAACCTCAAACCGGCTGCTGCAGACACGCGGCAGCCTGATCGGGAGTGGGCTGGTCGGTGGCGGAACAGCAGCAGCGGTGGTCGGCCCGACAGACACGTAGTAATTGTTAAGAGCGTCAGCTGTGATGTTTGGCATGTTTGGGGATTGTGAATTGGTCCCGATGAGTGGTCGCAACACGCGCCACAGATCGTGAGGTTTCGCATTGGCGAGTTCACGTTGAAAATGCGCATCACAATCCCTGCGAATTGCGGCGCGGCACAGCCTGTTAATTTCTTTGTAGTCAGGTGACCTACGTCGGATAGACTGTTGCCGGCGATCAAGAAGTGATCTCGTGTCTGAGGTAATCGGTGGCGCCCCTGTCGGTCGAGAACGAACACGTCTGACAGGTGCGACTGTGTCTAGGATGGTCGGAAAAATTCGCAGGAAGACCTGCCATTTTTCAGTTGTGCAGTCAGTTTGAAGGATATCAGACCAGTCTTGGTTTGCAAGTCGGTCATTAAGTTCTTCGGTGTCGATGGATTTGAGGTTGCGACATAATGTGACACGGCTCGAGCGGACCGAGTGACCACCAGGACGTACTACGACACGAGTAATATCATGTGGACTTCCGTAGTGACACCTCGTGACTCCGGATCGCTTCACACGAGCAGGAAAGGTGGTGGCCACAATGTCGAGAAGACTCTGTGCTGGTCTATATGTCGGATTGATACAATTGCAAAGTTGAAGCGAATAGTTGGTTAGCAACTGACTGAGTAAGTTGCCAGGACTACCCGTTGTTACGCCACGCTTCAGAAGGCAGCAGTTCATGTCACCTGCGATGACAATGTCAGACCGCGGAAAATGCACAAACATGTGCTGCAGCTGATTTTCAAGATCATCAAGATCAGCTGAAATTTGGGTTATAGTGTTCTTAGGAACGCGGTAGACAGATGCTATCAACATATGATGTTTGCCGGTATGCAGGGAAATCCATACAACTTCAAGATTGGACGTCACTATGCCTGTCTCGGGCGTAGCTAAGGCTTCGAAGCTAATATTCTCACGTATTAATATGGCAACGCCACCATGCCCATTGGGAAGCCGTCTGCGATCAGCCCTATCACCTCTGACAAGATTGTAACCAGCTACAGATACAAGGCGGTCAGGCGTGTTAGGTGTCAGCCATGTTTCTGAGAGACATACCACGTCAAAACCGTACACGTTGTGTATGTCATGTCGGAGATCTGGCAGCTTGGGTTTCAATGACTGAACATTGAGTTGCCCGATGATGAAGTCACTGTCGACAATATCTCCATGGCGCCGCCAGCTCACACCACCCCGGCGGCCGCGGACACGTGTCCTCTTCCCTCGGCGGGTGCGGCTCCGGCCGTCCACCGTAGCCGGCTCCCGCGGGCGGCGGCGCTCGGCGACTGCCGGCTGGGCCGCGGTCTGCTGCTGCGCGCGCACACCGGCCGCCCGCCGCAGGAGTGACCGGTCAGTGACGTCACCGGGCGTTGGCAGGCCTCGCTGGAATTCCCCAGCGCCTCGAGGCACGCGCCGGGTCGCGGTCCACGGTTGAGGTGCCGGTACGGCTGCACTGACGAGCGCTTGGACGACGAACAAGAACACCAGCGATTTCACCAAATCACGATGCATTGCTCAGGAGCTCAGCAGAGATGGAATCACGATGAGTTGGTATGTGAGAGGTCGGTAGTTACGAACCGTCACCGTCGCAGTCCGTTGTTGGCTGGTGACCCGTCTGAGGTATTGCAGGTCATGCAGGCAGGGCCGTGCACAGGACACAAGTCGAGTTTGATGACAGGTCGATGTTCGATGGTCAGCGTTAAGCTCACAAATCAATCAATCACTCACACACTGTAGTTCCTCAACCGGCTGGCTTTAGTTTCCAGCAGACTCACTCACAGTTCGCTCATAGCACTCACTCGATCAGTCACACGGCTGGTGGGGCGGTTGGGAGGAGAGCCACGAGCACGTCCGGCCGCTGGCGCCGCGCTCAGTAGACTGTTCTCACTGCCCGACACTGTAACAGAGCAGTCCTCACTGCCCGACACTGTAACAGAGCAGTCCTCACTGTCCGACACTGTAACGGAGGACAGAGCAGTCCTCACTTCCCGACACTGTAACGGAGCAGTCCTCACTGCCCGACACTGTAACAGAGCAGTCCTCACTGCCCGACACTGTAACAGAGCAGTCCTCACTGCCCGACACTGTAACAGAGCAGTCTTCACTGCCCGACACTGTAACAGAGCAGTTCTCACTGCCCGACACTGTAACAGAGCAGTCCTCACTGCCCGACACTGTAACGGAGGACAGAGCAGTCCTCACTGCCCGACACTGTAACAGAGCAGTCGTCACTGCCCGACACTGTAACAGAGCAGTCCTCACTGCCCGACACTGTAACAGAGCAGTCCTCACTGCCCGACACTGTAACAGAGCAGTCCTCACTGTCCGACACTGTAACAGAGCAGTCCTCACTGCCCGACACTGTAACAGAGCAGTCCTCACTGCCCGACACTGTAACAGAGCAGTCGTCACTGCCCGACACTGTAACAGAGCAGTCCTCACTGTCCGACACTGTAATAGAGCAGTCCTCACTGCCCGACACTGTAACAGAGCAGTCCTCACTGCCCGACACTGTAACAGAGCAGTCGTCACTGCCCGACACTGTAACAGAGCAGTCCTCACTGCCCGACACTGTAACAGAGCAGTCCTCACTGCCCGACACTGTAACGGAGGACAGAGCAGTCCTCACTGCCCGACACTGTAACAGAGCAGTCGTCACTGCCCGACACTGTAACAGAGCAGTCCTCACTGCCCGACACTGTAACAGAGCAGTCCTCACTGTCCGACACTGTAACAGAGCAGTCCTCACTGCCCGACACTGTAACAGAGCAGTCCTCACTGCCCGACACTGTAACAGAGCAGTCGTCACTGCCCGACACTGTAACAGAGCAGTCCTCACTGCCCGACACTAACAGAGCAGTCCTCACTGCCCGACACTGTAACGGAGGACAGAGCAGTCCTCACTGCCCGACACTGTAACAGAGCAGTCGTCACTGCCCGACACTGTAACAGAGCAGTCCTCACTGCCCGACACTGTAACAGAGCAGTCCTCACTGCCCGACACTGTAACAGAGCAGTCCTCACTGCCCGACACTGTAACGGAGCAGTTCTCACTGCCCGACACTGTAACAGAGCAGTCCTCACTGCCCGACACTGTAACAGAGCAGTCCTCACTGCCCGACACTGTAACAGAGCAATCCTCACTGCCCGACACTGTAACAGAGCAGTCCTCACTGCCCGACACTGTAACAGAGCAGTCCTCACTGCCCGACACTGTAACAGAGCAGTCCTCACTGCCCGACACTGTAACAGAGCAGTCCTCACTGCCCGACACTGTAACAGAGCAGTCCTCACTGCCCGACACTGTAACAGAGCAGTCCTCACTGCCCGACACTGTAACAGAGCAGTCCTCACTGCCCGACACTGTAACAGAGCAGTCCTCACTGCCCGACACTGTAACAGAGCAGTTCTCACTGCCCGACACTGTAACAGAGCAGTCCTCACTGCCCGACACTGTAACAGAGCAGTCCTCACTGCCCGACACTGTAACAGAGCAGTCCTCACTGCCCGACACTGTAACAGAGCAGTCCTCACTGCCCGACACTGTAACAGAGCAGTCCTCACTGCCCGACACTGTAACAGAGCAGTCCTCACTTCCCGACACTGTAACAGAGCAGTCCTCACTGCCCGACACTGTAACGGAGGACAGAGCAGTCCTCACTTCCCGACACTGTAACGGAGCAGTCCTCACTGCCCGACACTGTAACAGAGCAGTCCTCACTGCCCGACACTGTAACAGAGCAGTCCTCACTGCCCGACACTGTAACGGAGGACAGAGCAGTCCTCACTGCCCGACACTGTAACAGAGCAGTCCTCACTGCCCGACACTGTAACGGAGCAGTCCTCACTGCCCGACACTGTAACAGAGCAGTCCTCACTGCCCGACACTGTAACGGAGGACAGAGCAGTCCTCACTGCCCGACACTGTAACAGAGCAGTTCTCACTGCCCGACACTGTAACAGAGCAGTCCTCACTGCCCGACACTGTAACGGAGCAGTTCTCACTGCCCGACACTGTAACAGAGCAGTCCTCACTGCCCGACACTGTAACAGAGCAGTTCTCACTGCCCGACACTGTAACAGAGCAGTCCTCACTGCCCGACACTGTAACGGAGCAGTCCTCACTGCCCGACACTGTAACAGAGCAGTCCTCACTGCCCGACACTGTAACAGAGCAGTCCTCACTGCCCGACACTGTAACAGAGCAGTTCTCACTGCCCGACACTGTAACAGAGCAGTCCTCACTGTCCGACACTGTAGCAGAGCAGTCCTCACTGCCCGACACTGTAACAGAGCAGTCCTCACTGTCCGACACTGTAACAGAGCAGTCCTCACTGTCAGACACTGTAACAGAGCAGTCCTCACTGCCCGACACTGTAACAGAGCAGTTCTCACTGCCCGACACTGTAACGGAGCAGTCCTCACTGCCCGACACTGTAACGGAGGACAGAGCAGTCCTCACTGCCCGACACTGTAACAGAGCAGTCCTCACTGCCCGACACTGTAACGGAGCAGTCCTCACTTCCCGACACTGTAACAGAGCAGTCCTCACTGCCCGACACTGTAACAGAGCAGTCCTCACTTCCCGACACTGTAACAGAGCAGTCCTCACTGCCCGACACTGTAACAGAGCAGTCCTCACTGCCCGACACTGTAACAGAGCAGTCCTCACTGCCCGACACTGTAACGGAGCAGTCCTCACTGCCCGACACTGTAACAGAGCAGTCCTCACTGCCCGACACTGTAACAGAGCAGTCCTCACTGTCCGACACTGTAACGGAGGACAGAGCAGTCCTCACTTCCCGACACTGTAACAGAGCAGTCCTCACTGCCCGACACTGTAACGGAGCAGTCCTCACTGTCCGACACTGTAACAGAGCAGTCCTCACTGCCCGACACTGTAACGGAGCAGTCCTCACTGCCCGACACTGTAACAGAGCAGTCCTCACTGCCCGACACTGTAACAGAGCAGTCCTCACTGCCCGACACTGTAACAGAGCAGTCCTCACTGCCCGACACTGTAACAGAGCAGTCCTCACTGCCCGACACTGTAACAGAGCAGTCCTCACTGCCCGACACTGTAACAGAGCAGTCCTCACTGCCCGACACTGTAACAGAGCAGTTCTCACTGCCCGACACTGGAACAGAGCAGTCCTCACTGCCCGACACTGTAACAGAGCAGTCCTCACTTCCCGACACTGTAACGGAGCAGTCCTCACTGCCCGACACTGTAACAGAGCAGTCCTCACTGTCCGACACTGTAACAGAGCAGTCCTCACTGCCCGACACTGTAACAGAGCAGTCCTCACTGCCCGACACTGTAACAGAGCAGTCCTCACTGCCCGACACTGTAACAGAGCAGTCCTCACTGCCCGACACTGTAACGGAGCAGTCCTCACTGCCCGACACTGTAACAGCAGTCCTCACTGCCCGACACTGTAACAGAGCAGTCCTCACTGCCCGACACTGTAACGGAGCAGTCCTCACTGCCCGACACTGTAACAGAGCAGTCCTCACCGCCCGACACTGTAACAGAGCAGTCCTCACTGTCCGACACTGTAACGGAGGACAGAGCAGTCCTCACTTCCCGACACTGTAACAGAGCAGTCCTCACTGCCCGACACTGTAACGGAGCAGTCCTCACTGCCCGACACTGTAACGGAGCAGTCCTCACTGCCCGACACTGTAACAGAGCAGTCCTCACTGTCCGACACTGTAACGGAGCAGTCCTCACTGTCCGACACTGTAACAGAGCAGTCCTCACTGTCCGACACTGTAACTGAGCAGTCCTCACTGTCCGACACTGTAACAGAGCAGTCCTCACTGTCCGACACTGTAACGGAGCAGTCCTCACTGCCCGACACTGTAACAGAGCAGTCCTCACTGCCCGACACTGTAACAGAGCAGTCCTCACTGTCCGACACTGTAACAGAGCAGTCCTCACTGCCCGACACTGTAACAGAGCAGTCCTCACTGTCCGACACTGTAACAGAGCAGTCCTCACTGCCCGACACTGTAACAGAGCAGTCCTCACTGCCCGACACTGTAACAGAGCAGTCCTCACTGTCCGACACTGTAACGGAGCAGTCCTCACTGCCCGACACTGTAACGGAGCAGTCCTCACTGCCCGACACTGTAACAGAGCAGTCCTCACTGTCCGACACTGTAACAGAGCAGTCCTCACTGTCCGACACTGTAACAGAGCAGTCCTCACTGCCCGACACTGTAACAGAGCAGTCTTCACTGCCCGACACTGTAACGGAGCAGTCCTCACTGCCCGACACTGTAACGGAGCAGTCCTCACTGTCCGACACTGTAACAGACCAGTCCTCACTGCCCGACACTGTAACGGAGCAGTCCTCACTTCCCGACACTGTAACAGAGCAGTCCTCACTGTCCGACACTGTAACAGAGCAGTCCTCACTGCCCGACACTGTAACAGAGCAGTCCTCACTGCCCGACACTGTAACAGAGCAGTCCTCACTGCCCGACACTGTAACGGAGCAGTCCTCACTGCCCGACACTGTAACAGAGCAGTCCTCACTGTCCGACACTGTAACAGAGCAGTCCTCACTTCCCGACACTGTAACGGAGCAGTCCTCACTGTCCGACACTGTAACAGAGCAGTCCTCACTGCCCGACACTGTAACGGAGCAGTCCTCACTGCCCGACACTGTAACAGAGCAGTCCTCACTGCCCGACACTGTAACAGAGCAGTCCTCACTGTCCGACACTGTAACGGAGGACAGAGCAGTCCTCACTTCCCGACACTGTAACAGAGCAGTCCTCACTGCCCGACACTGTAACGGAGCAGTCCTCACTGTCCGACACTGTAACAGAGCAGTCCTCACTGCCCGACACTGTAACAGAGCAGTCCTCACTGCCCGACACTGTAACGGAGCAGTCCTCACTGCCGGACTCTGTAACAGAGCAGTCCTCACTTCCCGACACTGTAACAGAGCAGTCCTCACTGCCCGACACTGTAACGGAGCAGTCCTCACTGCCCGACACTGTAACAGAGCAGTCCTCACTGCCCGACACTGTAACACAGCAGTCCTCACTTCCCGACACTGTAACAGAGCAGTCCTCACTTCCCGACACTGTAACGGAGCAGTCCTCACTGTCCGACACTGTAACAGAGCAGTCCTCACTGCCCGACACTGTAACAGAGCAGTCCTCACTGCCCGACACTGTAACAGAGCAGTCCTCACTTCCCGACACTGTAACAGAGCAGTCCTCACTGCCCGACACTGTAACGGAGGACAGAGCAGTCCTCACTGCCCGACACTGTAACAGAGCAGTCCTCACTGCCCGACACTGTAACAGAGCAGTCCTCACTGTCCGACACTGTAACGGAGGACAGAGCAGTCCTCACTGCCCGACACTGTAACAGAGCAGTCCTCACTGCCCGACACTGTAACGGAGCAGTCCTCACTTCCCGACACTGTAACAGAGCAGTCCTCACTTCCCGACACTGTAACGGAGCAGTTCTCACTGCCCGACACTGTAACAGAGCAGTCCTCACTGCCCGACACTGTAACAGAGCAGTCCTCACTGCCCGACACTGTAACAGAGCAGTCCTCACTTCCCGACACTGTAACAGAGCAGTCCTCACTGCCCGACACTGTAACAGATCAGTCCTCACTGCCCGACACTGTAACGGAGGACAGAGCAGTCCTCACTGCCCGACACTGTAACGGAGCAGTCCTCACTGCCCGACACTGTAACAGAGCAGTCCTCACTTCCCGACACTGTAACGGAGCAGTCCTCACTGCCCGACACTGTAACAGAGCAGTCCTCACTGCCCGACACTGTAACAGAGCAGTCCTCACTGCCCGACACTGTAACAGAGCAGTCCTCACTGCCCGACACTGTAACAGAGCAGTCCTCACTGCCCGACACTGTAACAGAGCAGTCCTCACTGCCCGACACTGTAACGGAGGACAGAGCAGTCCTCACTGCCCGACACTGTAACAGAGCAGTCCTCACTGCCCGACACTGTAACAGAGCAGTCCTCACTGCCCGACACTGTAACAGAGCAGTCCTCACTGCCCGACACTGTAACAGAGCAGTCCTCACTGCCCGACACTGTAACAGAGCAGTCCTCACTGCCCGACACTGTAACAGAGCAGTCCTCACTGCCCGACACTGTAACAGAGCAGTTCTCACTGCCCGACACTGTACAGAGCAGTCCTCACTGCCCGACATTGTAACAGAGCAGTCCTCACTGCCCGACACTGTAACAGAGCAGTCCTCACTGCCCGACACTGTAACAGAGCAGTCCTCACTGCCCGACACTGTAACAGAGCAGTCCTCACTGCTCGACACTGTAACAGAGCAGTCCTCACTGCCCGACACTGTAACAGAGCAGTCCTCACTGCCCGACACTGTAACAGAGCAGTCCTCACTGCCCGACACTGTAACAGAGCAGTCCTCACTGCCCGACACTGTAACGGAGGACAGAGCAGTTCTCACTGCCCGACACTGTAACAGAGCAGTCCTCACTGCCCGACACTGTAACAGAGCAGTCCTCACTGCCCGACACTGTAACGGAGGACAGAGCAGTCCTCACTGCCCGACACTGTAACAGAGCAGTCCTCACTGCCCGACACTGTAACAGAGCAGTCCTCACTGCCCGACACTGTAACAGAGCAGTCCTCACTGCCCGACACTGTAACATAGCAGTCCTCACTGCCCGACACTGTAACAGAGCAGTCCTCACTTCCCGACACTGTAACAGAGCAGTCCTCACTGCCCGACACTGTAACAGAGCAGTCCTCACTGCCCGACACTGTAACAGAGCAGTTCTCACTGCCCGACACTGTAACAGAGCAGTCCTCACTGCCCGACACTGTAACAGAGCAGTCCTCACTGTCCGACACTGTAACGGAGCATTCCTCACTGCCCGACACTGTAACGGAGGACAGAGCAGTCCTCACTGCCCGACACTGTAACAGAGCAGTCCTCACTGCCCGACACTGTAACGGAGGACAGAGCAGTCCTCACTGCCCGACACTGTAACAGAGCAGTCCTCACTGCCCGACACTGTAACGGAGGACAGAGCAGTCCTCACTGCCCGACACTGTAACAGAGCAGTCCTCACTTCCCGACACTGTAACAGAGCAGTCCTCACTGCCCGACACTGTAACAGAGCAGTCCTCACTGCCCGACACTGTAACAGAGCAGTTCTCACTGCCCGACACTGTAACAGAGCAGTCCTCACTGCCCGACACTGTAACAGAGCAGTCCTCACTGTCCGACACTGTAACGGAGCAGTCCTCACTGCCCGACACTGTAACGGAGGACAGAGCAGTCCTCACTGCCCGACACTGTAACAGAGCAGTCCTCACTGCCCGACACTGTAACAGAGCAGTCCTCACTGTCCGACACTGTAACAGAGCAGTCCTCACTGCCCGACACTGTAACGGAGCAGTCCTCACTGCCCGACACTGTAACGGAGGACAGAGCAGTCCTCACTGCCCGACACTGTAACAGAGCAGTCCTCACTGCCCGACACTGTAACAGAGCAGTCCTCACTGTCCGACACTGTAACAGAGCAGTCCTCACTGCCCGACACTATGTTCAACCGATAAAACATTATTCACGAAAAACTTCTTGAAGACAATGCCATCGTGACCTTTGATGACCTCTGGAGCCTAAACTATTGACATGAGCTAAAATTTGAGGAAACCGGTAAGGATTTTTTTCTTCTCAAGAGCTTTCGATCTTTTTTCCCCGTTTGTTCCTAGCTATCATAGTTCCCAAGATATTTGCGGGTTTCTGGAGCAAAGTGAGAAAGTTACTTGGACAATTTGACATTGATGACCTCTGGTGACCTCAATATTGACCTAAGCAAAAACAAAATTCCGAAGTAACTTCGAATGCCCTTGTCGAGAGCTTTCGAACGCCTTATTCTGCGTCTTTCTAACCCTTTTAGTTTTGGAGTTAGTGGGGGAGGGGTCATTTTGACACCTCCCACCAGGGCCAGGACGAAGTTGTCTCAGAGGCCCACCGGGGCGCGGGTTAAAATATTACAGTTTAACTGGTGTAAGTAGGATAGGTAACAACGTTTAGTCTTGTTCATGTCACGGTGTACATAACACCACTAACAAAGCTCGCGAAATAAAATATTTGTACTTATTCCGCAGACTTCTCATGCGTAATGGAAATATAATGTTTTCCAGATCCAAATGCGGTATCACTATGTAGACTGTACAGGCAAGCCAGGGCTTTATGCGCGTTCGCTGGGTTCCAAAATTGGAGGTGATGGGTCGGTTCACCAGCGTCCAAAATTGCAGAGCTCTGTGAGGTGAGCTCGGCAGCAATGAGATAGGGTGCAAGATGGGAGGCACGAGCAGGCTGCAACCTAGAGATAGGGTACCCTGAGATAGGGTACCCTGAGATAGGGTGCAAGGTGGGAGGAGCGATCAGGCTGCAACCTAGAGACAGGGTACCCTGAGATAGGGTACCCTGGATAGGGTGCAAAATGGGAGGCACGAGCAGGCTGCAACCTAGAGACAGGATATCCTGAGATAGGGTGCGAGATGGGAGGCACGAGCAGGCGTTGACCTCGATTCGGCCAAAAACACGTTCAATGGTCATGACAGGTGCCTATCTACAAGCGTCCCATGTTTGAACGCTCTGGAAGGAGTGGTTCAGCCGCAAATACAAAGGGCACGGGAAGGGGTGCACCCCGTGCACGTGCAGTTGTTGACACGAAGACGGCCAAAGCGCTTGAAAGAGTCACGTTGAGGGCGGAGGTAGCAGACTTCCAAATAGCAGCGTTATGGAAGGTGTGATTCGGCCGCGGTGACAGAAGGGTGCGTTAAGGGGGCACCCTGTGCACGTGCATGTCTTGACCCCAACATGGCCAAAATGGCTAAAATTTGCCATGGTGCGCACTGATGCACCGGTCAGCCAAATTACAGCGGGCATCACGTGCACGTGCAGGTCGTAACGCCGATTCGGTCAAAAACACCCTCAATCGTCAGAGTAAGCGTGAATGCACCAGCCTACCAAATTGCAGGACTCTAGAACACTTGGTTAAGCTGCAATGGCTGATGGGGGCAGCCAATGGCGGATGGGGGCACCTAGGGTCAGTGTGGTGTTACCCCAGTACGGTCAAAAACGGTTGAAATGGTCATGTTATGACCAAACCAAAGCGTACCAAAATTGCAGCGCTCTAGAAAGCTTGGTTCGCCAGAAATGGCAGAGAAACGCCAGGGGGTACACCTGGTGCTCGAAACGTATGTGTTCCATGCCAACTCACAATCTAGGCCGATTATCGGGCCAAATGTGGGCCTCTTGTGAGTGTAAGCGCCCATTCGGTAAAAAGGGGGTATAAGCCACTTGCGCGTGCACTGCACGTGCACCATGCAGTATGCACCCCAGTACCCCGATGGATACAGCACTAGAAAGCGTTCGTCGAGCTCTATCGGTGCACCCGACTTGGCGTCGCTAGCCAAAATTTCACGCAACCGGAGGACCCAACGTGAAAGTTTTCCTGTTTTCACGCACGTCTTTGGTATCCATGACAACCAACCGCGCGGCTGTTGAGCGGCTGTCGTGCGGCTGTCGGCGTCACTCGCGTCGCGTCGCTACAAGGCCATAGAGACTAGGTAGACCCGTCCGGGGTAGGCAGCGAAATGCGTGATGTCACGGGCACGTGACGTCACACGCTCCCTATTCAAATAGTGTTAAATCGGCCTACTTTCGCGTCCTACCATTTGCATACCTTAGGTGCCAGAGGGATCAATTGAGCACTAAATGATAGATTGAAACGTCCTCTACAGCTCGCTTTTGGGACATTTTCTCCTAAATTGCAAGGGTGAGCCGCTAGGCGATGTCAAAGCGAGGCATGCAACCGAGCGAGGCCCATGCCCATATAAGGCAAAGTTTGGATTTTGGCCACGGGGAACTGTGGCTGGATGCTGTTTTTGGTTGAAGTGCGAATTTGGTAATATTTCACCTGGTTGTTGATGAAGTAAGGTGACTTGAGGATACTTTGTAGTAGTATCTATCAGGTGAAAGTATTTTTACATCTGGATTACACTTGTTTCACCTACAATTATGTTGAAGATCGTTGAGTGACGAATGCGCCACCGTAAATAAACATGGCGGCCGCGCCGGAGTCTCGATGGCCTTGGCGCCGGTCGAAGGCGTAATTCTTTTGGTAGACCGAGAAGTGCCACGAGACGGTCTACGAAAGGAAATACGCTTCTCCCGATTCGGCCACCCCATTGGTGGAAATCGAGCTGGAAAGTGACGCCATGAGACAGGGTGGACACGTTACGGAGATATCCATGACACCCCCTGGCGTCGCTCACAAATCGCGTAGTGTGAGTCGACCCTTAGGTGAAATATCGATTATCATTCGGATAAAATCGTCCAAAACGCTTCGACAATAATTACAATCACTCTTAGCCGGACTCATCACCTTTTTAGATTTCCGTAACAAGATCAATGCCACTGTTCAGTTAGGATATCCGTTCAAAGTGTTTCTCTGTCGCCCCCTGCACAGTGACCCTGTCCTGCCCAGCACGGTCTGTGACATCACCCCCCCCCCCCCCCCCCCCCCCAGTCGGGCCGGGGGTCATCTCACCGACACAGGCGCCCTGGCGGAACGAAATGATGGGGCAGAACGAGGACTTGATGACGTGGCCGCCGGTGTGGCGAACATTGAACCGCCGCTTCAGCTGGAGACCGCCCTCCTGGTCCACCACGCTGAGAGCAGTACCAACCAGAGTCACTACACGACGCACACATGCACGCACGCACGCACGCACGCACGCACGCACGCACGCACGCACGCACGCACGCACGCACGCACGCACGCACGCACGCACGCACGCACGCACGCATGTACGCACGCATGTACGCACGCACGCACGCACGCATGCACGCACGCACGCACGCCCGCGCGCACGCACGCACGCACGCGCGCGCACGCACGCGCGCACGCACGCAGCCGGCATCATCAATAGTGGACATACACCCTAGTATCACATGGAACACAGACTAAGCACGCTTGGTTACTCGACTGTCACATTATTGGCAGCGTTTCAATACAAATTAACTGAATATCATGTCATTATTACCCAAGACACTACATTAATACGGGCATTGCAATTGAGGTCCCCGGTTGAGGTCCATGCCAGGCGGCCTGACACGAGCCGGCGACCTCAACTGAGGGACGTGGTGGCCAAACTGGGGTCACTCACCGGAACAGCATCAGAGAGTTGCAGGCGGCGTTCACCAGCAGCGACATGTCGGCCGCCTCCCGGCTGGCCCAGGAACGGGCCGAGATACAGGTGACGGGCACACCGTCCGCCACCGTCACCCGGCGACACTTGACCAGCCGACCGGAGCCCTGGTCACACCGGAACGACACCACCATACCCTGCCGAGACGCCGGACAGTGACACCACCATACCCTGCCGAGACATCGGACATACCGGAACGACACCACCATACCCTGCCGAGACGCCGGACAGTGACACCACCATACCCTGCCGAGACATCGGACATACCGGAACGACACCACCATACCCTGCCGAGACGCCGGACATACCGGACAGTGACACCACCATACCCTGCCGAGACACCGGACAGTGACACCACCATACCCTGCCGAGACACCGGACATACCGGACAGTGACACCACCATACCCTGCCGAGACACCGGACATACCAGACAGTGACACCACCATACCCTGCCGAGACACCGGACATACCGGACAGTGACACCACCATACCCTGCCGAGACACCGGACATACCAGACAGTGACACCACCATACCCTGCCGAGACATCGGACATACCGGACAGTGACACCACCATACCCTGCCGAGACACCGGACATACCAGACAGTGACACCACCATACCCTGCCGAGACATCGGACATACCGGACAGTGACACCACCATACCCTGCCGAGACACCGGACATACCAGACAGTGACACCACCATACCCTGCCGAGACACCGGACATACCGGACAGTGACACCACCATACCCTGCCGAGACACCGGACATACCAGACAGTGACACCACCATACCCTGCCGAGACATCGGACATACCGGACAGTGACACCACCATACCCTGCCGAGACACCGGACATACCGGAACGACACCACCATACCCTGCCGAGACGCCGGACAGTGACACCACCATACCCTGCCGAGACATCGGACATACCGGACAGTGACACCACCATACCCTGCCGAGACGCCGGACATACCGGACAGTGACACCACCATACCCTGCCGAGACACCGGACATACCGGACAGTGACACCACCATACCCTGCCGAGACACCGGACATACCAGACAGTGACACCACCATACCCTGCCGAGACACCGGACATACCGGACAGTGACACCACCATACCCTGCCGAGACACCGGACATACCAGACAGTGACACCACCATACCCTGCCGAGACATCGGACATACCGGACAGTGACACCACCATACCCTGCCGAGACACCGGACATACCAGACAGTGACACCACCATACCCTGTCGAGACATCGGACATACCGGACAGTGACACCACCATACCCTGCCGAGACACCGGACATACCAGACAGTGACACCACCATACCCTGCCGAGACACCGGACATACCGGACAGTGACACCACCATACCCTGCCGAGACACCGGACATACCAGACAGTGACACCACCATACCCTGCCGAGACATCGGACATACCGGACAGTGACACCACCATACCCTGCCGAGACACCGGACATACCAGACAGTGACACCACCATACCCTGCCGAGACATCGGACATACCGGACAGTGACACCACCATACCCTGCCGAGACACCGGACATACCAGACAGTGACACCACCATACCCTGCCGAGACACCGGACATACCGGACAGTGACACCACCATACCCTGCCGAGACACCGGACATACCAGACAGTGACACCACCATACCCTGCCGAGACACCGGACATACCGGACAGTGACACCACCATACCCTGCCGAGACACCGGACAGTGACACCACCATACCCTGCCGAGACACCGGACAGTGACACCACCATACCCTGCCGAGACACCGGACATACCAGACAGTGACACCACCATACCCTGCCGAGACACTAGACAGTGACACCACCATACCCTACCGAGACGCCGGACATACCAGACAGTGACACCACCATACCCTGCCGAGACACCGGACATACCGGACAGTGACACCACCATACCCTGCCGAGACATCGGACATACCGGACAGTGACACCACCATACCCTGCCGAGGCACCGGACATACCGGACAGTGACACCACCATACCCTGCCGAGACGCCGGACATACCGGACAGTGACACCACCATACCCTGCCGAGACACCAGACATACCAGACAGTGACACCACCATACCCTGCCGAGACGACGGACAGTGACACCACCATACCCTGCCGAGACACCGGACATACCGGACAGTGACACCACCATACCCTGCCGAGACACCGGACATACCAGACAGTGACACCACCATACCCTGCCGAGACACCGGACATACCGGACAGTGACACCACCATACCCTGCCGAGACGCCGGACATACCGGACAGTGACACCACCATACCCTGCAGAGACACCGGACAGTGACACCACCATACCCTGCCGAGACACCGGACATACCGGACAGTGACACCACCATACCCTGCCGAGACACCGGACATACCAGACAGTGACACCACCATACCCTGCCGAGACACCGGACATACCGGACAGTGACACCACCATACCCTGCCGAGACGCCGGACATACCGGACAGTGACACCACCATACCCTGCCGAGACACCGGACAGTGACACCACCATACCCTGCCGAGACACCGGACATACCGGACAGTGACACCACCATACCCTGCCGAGACGCCGGACATACCAGACAGTGACACCACCATACCCTGCCGAGACATCGGACATACCAGACAGTGACACCACCATACCCTGCCGAGACACCGGACATACCAGACAGTGACACCACCATACCCTGCCGAGACGCCGGACATACCAGACAGTGACACCACCATACCCTGCCGAGACACCGGACATACCGGACATACCGGACAGTGACACCACCATACCCTGTCGAGACATCGGACATACCGGACAGTGACACCACCATACCCTGCCGAGACACCGGACATACCGGACAGTGACACCACCACACCCTGCCGAGACGCCGGACATACCGGACATACCGGACAGTGACACCACCATACCCTGCCGAGACACCGGACATATCGGACAGTGACACCACCATACCCTGCCGAGACGCCGGACATACCAGACAGTGACACCACCATACCCTGCCGATACATCGGACATACCGGACAGTGACACCACCATACCCTGCCGAGACATCGGACATACCGGACAGTGACACCACCATACCCTGCCGAGACATCGGACATACCGGACAGTGACACCACCATACCCTGCCGAGACACCAGACAGTGACACCACCATACCCTGCCGAGACATCGGACATACCGGACAGTGACACCACCATACCCTGCCGAGACGCCGGACATACCAGACAGTGACACCACCATACCCTGCCGAGACGCCGGACATATCAGACAGTGACACCACCATACCCTGCCGAGACATCGGACATACCAGACAGTGACACCACCATACCCTGCCGAGACACCGGACATACCGGACAGTGACACCACCATACCCTGCCGAGACACCGGACATACCGGACAGTGACACCACCATACCCTGCCGAGACACCGGACATACCGGACAGTGACACCACCATACCCTGCCGAGACACCGGACATACCGGACAGTGACACCACCATACCCTGCCGAGACACCGGACATACCAGACAGTGACACCACCATACCCTGCCGAGACACCGGACACACCGGACAGTGACACCACCATACCCTGCCGAGACACCGGACATACCGGATAGTGACACCACCATACCCTGCCGAGACACCGGACAGTGACACCACCATACCCTGCCGAGACATCGGACATACCGGACAGTGACACCACCATACCCTGCCGAGACACCGGACATACCAGACAGTGACACCACCATACCCTGCCGAGACGCCGGACATACCAGACAGTGACACCACCATACCCTGCCGAGACACCGGACATACCAGGCAGTGACACCACCATACCCTGCCGAGACACCGGACATACCGGACAGTGACACCACCATACCCTGCCGAGACACCGGACATACCGTACACAGTAGCAACGAAACGCGCGAACGTTATCTAAACAAATAAGGACAGCGAATCGTCACCGTACAATGTAAGAAGATATAGGTATCGTTTAAAATAATACAATGAATTAACGCCTTGAGGTGTTACGTGAGTACATGTGTACTGGCAGCGCGGGCAAGGCAGTCCGGTGCCGGCAGCTGTCCTGTGAGCCGGCCGGCCGGGCCCGCGGCGGGTCAGTACAGTGCCCACCCACAGTTGCCGGCAGCTGTCCTGTGAGCCGGCCGGCCGGGCCCGCGGCGGGTCAGTACAGTGCCCACCCACAGTTGCCGGCAGCTGTCCTGTGAGCCGGCCGGCCGGGCCCGCGGCGGGTCAGTACAGTGCCCACCCACAGGTGCCGGCAGCTGTCCTGTGAGCCGGCCGGCCGGGCCCGCGGCGGGTCAGTACAGTGCCCACCCACAGGTGCCGGCAGCTGTCCTGTGAGCCGGCCGGCCGGGCCCGCGGCGGCCCAGTACGGTGCTCACCTTCTGACAGCCGGCCCAGATGAGCGGCCCGGTAGGCGGTGCGGCCAGCGCCGTGACGGCCGCCGCCAGCTGGCTGCTGCCGCCGGCCGGGTACCGGCCCGACGACACGTTCACCACCTGCACCAGGCCAGTGCCGTTGCCCAGCAGCACCAGGTTGTTGTTCACCGGGTGGAAGACGACGCAGGAGAGCGGTGAGCGGTGCGGGTCGGAGACGGTCCGCAGGCAGCCGCCGGACGCCGAGTGCCACAGGCGCGCCGTGCCGTCCCGCGAGCACGACACCAGCAGGTCGTTAGAGGTGGACCACTCCAGCGCTGGTGGTGGTGGGGGCGGGAAGTTAGAGGTGGACCACTCCAGCGCTGGTGGTGGTGGTGGGGAAGTTAGAGGTGGACCACTCCAGCGCTGGTGGTGGTGGGGGAAGTTAGAGGTGGGCCACTCCAGCGCTGGTGGTGATGGGGAAGTTAGAGGTGGGCCACTCCAGCGCTGGTGGTGGTGGTTGGGGAAGTTAGAGGTGGGCCACTCCAGCGCTGGTGGTGGTGGTGGGGGAAGTTAGAGGTGGGCCACTCCAGCGCTGGGGTGCAGTTAGAGGTGGACCACTCCAGCGCTGGTGGTGGTGGGATTGCTAGTTAGATAGGTTAGATAGGTATCAACATCACTGACTGATTACAAGACAATGCCAGGTTGTGATCCTATGCTTGTAGGATAGGCAAAAACAACAGAAAAAAAACTGAGATGAGAGAATGAAAAGAATTTCAGAGAATGGGATGAGGAAATGAGATTTCGCAGAATAAAATGAAGGACACGAAAAACAACACAGAATATACATTTGTCTCCAAACCTACCGATAGAATAGCCTGTGTGGGCAGGAGCCGGTGTGTGATCGCTGCCTACCTGGCTGGCTGGCCGCCGTCCTCACCAATCACCCGTCACGCCGTCCTCACCAATCACCCGTCACGCCATCCTTACCACTCACCGGTCACGCCGTCCTCACCAGTCACGCCGTCCGTGTCACGCCGTCCTCACCACTTACCGGTCACGCCGTCCTCACCAGTCACGCCGTCCGTGTCACGCCGTCCTCACCACTCACCGGTCACGCCGTCCTCACCAGTCACGCCGTCCGTGTCACGCCGTCCTCACCGCTCACCCGTCACGCCGTCCGTGTCACGCCATCCTCACCCGTCACGCCGTCCTCACCACTCATCAGTCACGCCGTCCGTGTCACGCCGTCCTCACCACTCACCGGTCACGCCGTCCTTACCACTCACCGGTCACGCCGTCCTCACCACTCACCGGTCACGCCGTCCTCACCACTCACCGGTCACGCCGTCCTCACCACTCACCGGTCACGCCGTCCTCACCACTCACCGATCACGCCGTCCTCACCACTCACCGGTCACGCCGACCGTGTCACGCCGTCCTCACCACTCACCCGTCACGCCGTCCGTGTGTCCGGTTAGCAGGTGTTGAACCTTGACCTCGGCCTCCAGGTCACAGATGGAGACCCGGCCGTCCAGCGAGCCGAACGCCAGCAGCGAGAGCTCATCGTGCGCGAACCGCACACACGTGACCGCCTTACAGTGCTGCCAACAGACACGTGACCGCCTTACAGTGCTGCCAACACATACGTGACCGCCTTACAGTGCTGCCAACACACACGTGACCGCCTTCACCTATACCGTCGATCTAGAACGGAGGTCGGACTTTCGGGGTCGGAGGTCGGTCACTGAGAAAAAATTACACTTGGATCATCAATAATATTCTATAACTGTCATCACTCATCACACACCTAAAATATATAAGCGGCACATGCATTGGTTCGGCCGCTAGAGCACATCTTCGGCAGTTAGGGATGATAATTTAAAATGGACTGAAACCAGCGACCCCAACGATGTTGCTGAAATTCACACCAGACCTCTGCGATAGTGTCTGATTACACAGCTAAAATATCTAGGCGGCACACCACGGGGAAGCATTCGCCGTGGACCCCTACCGGCCGGACTGTCTAATGCCGGCCGCCATCTTGCCGGTACCAAAAAGACGGCCGGGCACGCGGCTGCCCGTGTTCAAGGATAGGGAGGTAGGTACCCCGGTGTCATTTGACAATATATTGAGCGAACTACTTGTGGTAGCGCAATATGACTACCACTGCAACGTTCCAAATTGAATGGAGAATGATCCTAGGTGTTCAGATTTTGTTCCGTGAAAAAATGCGAAAAATATGACTACCTAGAATCATTCTCCATTCAATTTGGAACGTGGTAGTGGTAGTCATATTACGCTAACCGTCAAGTAGCTCGCTCAATATATTGCCAAATGTCAGCCGGGGTACCTGCCTCCCTATCCGGGCGGCCGCGCGCCCGGCCGCCTTTTTGGTACCAGCAAGATGGCGGCCGGCATTAGACCAGTCTTCCGGCCAATGCGCGTTCCATGTTATAGAGTTCAGTGCGGCACACTCATTGGTTTGGCCACTAGAGGTGAAAAACTAAAATTGACTGAAGCCGGCAACCCCTGCGATTTCGCTGAAACCAAACCAGACATCAGCTATGCAGCCCACATCACACACCGAAAATATTTAAGCGTCACACTCAACGATCTAGGTGATAAAGATGAAAACGTATCAATAACCACAACCTGTTCTGTCAAGGGTCCTGCCCGCTTTGGATTGTGCTGTTCGCGAATACGTTTTGGTTGTACGGGTATTACAACTTGTGCGATTTTCCTGACAATTTTGTCACACATTCCCGGTGTGAAAACAAACTTTCGGCCAACATTTAAGCGCATTCGGTCTCAGTCATTCGTATGTTTCAGACCTGTGACAAGCAATTTCGCTAAAAACGGCGACCATTACGATTTCGCTGAAATTCACACGAGACGTCCGCTATGGTGCCCTCATCACACAACTACAATATCTAAGCGACACACTCACTGGTTTGGCCACTAGAGGTGAAAACATATACATTATTGAAACCGGCGACCACTGCGATTTCGCTGAAATTCACACTATACAACCTCTTTGGTGCCCTCATCACAACTAAAATATCTAAGTAGCACACTAATTGGTTAGGCCGAGAGCACTTGATCGGCGGTTATAGATGACAATTTGAAATTGACTGAAACTGGCGACCCTTGCGATTTCGCTGAAGTTCACACGAGACATCCGCTATGGTGCCCTCATCGCACACCTAAAATAATAACTGTACAACCGAAAACGTATTCGCGAACAGCACAATCCAAAGGGGACCTTGACAGAACAGGTTGTAATTATTGATACGTTTTCATCTTTATCGCCCAGACCGTTGAGTGTGACGCTGAAATATTTTAGGTGTGTGATCTGGGCTTCATAGCTGATGTCTGGTTTGGTTTCAGCGAAATCGCAGAGGCGCCGGTTTCGTTTAAGTCAATTTCAAATTGTGATCTCTAACCGCCGAACAAGTGCTCTAGCGGCCGAACTAATATGTGTGCCGCCTGGATATTTTAGGCGTGTGATGAGGCCACCATAGAGGTTGTATTGTGTGAATTTCAGCGAAATCGCAGGGGTCGCCGTTTTCAGCGTAATTGCTTGTCACCTCTGAAGCATACGAATGACTGAAACCGAATACGTTCAAGGGGAATGTTTCACCTTTCTGAAAGTTGGCAAATATACGCTGATTGTAGTCGAAAAGTAAGTGCTGCTGAACACGATGGTGATATTTTTAACTAGAAGTCACTTAATTTTATACAAATTCAGTTTTTAAATTTGGGCTGATGACATCATTATTGAGTTATAGACCGCCGCTGATTGGCTGACAAAGTGGGATTGGCTGAAAAGGTGGCTGTCAGCCAATCAGCGGCTGCACCAGCCTGGATGCATTCTTACAATGGTAAAGTAAATTGCTTAAAAACGGTTAAGTTTTGGCAAAACTGACCTTAGTAATTTAGACATTTCAATAACGGCCCAAGATAATGGCTATCTCAGTTTAAAACTAATACAAAGGTGAAACATTCCCTTTAACCGGGCATTGGCTGGGGTCTCAGCCATTGGCTGGGGTGGGGCGTTTTTCGCCCCCCCCCCCCCTGGTTATCTTACGAAACAATAACCGCAGCGAGACGCGCAAGGCGGCAATCGAAAGCTCTCTATGAGACGCATCCAAAGCAAACACGAAATTGTCGAAATAAGGTCACCTGTCAGGTCATGGTCAGGTCAAAGGTCAACATTAAGATATTTGAGTTTTTGGGCCATACTTTCCATCCAAAGCCTTAGATTGAGAGTATTATCGCACAAAAGGCTCTCAAAGGTATAATGCATCTCCCGCATAAGAAAAATAGGAATTATAAGCAAAGGTCAAGGTCAAGTCACGAAAGGTCACAGGTCTACGAAAGTCATGCGACACGTGTTTTATTGGTTATTCTGCACGTATAATTCGATAGTGACAGCCATTTTCACAACCTGACACCACATATGGTCAATTGTCAGGTCATATAAGGTCAAAGTTCGAAATTGATAAATATAAATACAAAAGTAATGTTGCTAGACCAATTTTGTCTAAGAAATACAGTGCTGGCATATATTTGTTTGTATCTGGTCAATAAAAGCCAAAAAACGCAATTAAAAAATATGACGTCATGAGTTACTCATAACTTAGAAGAGCCAGTCAGTCAAAAATACAGATATTACTTTTAAATTTGGATTTGGGTATTTTTTTACATGTTCCGAAAATAATTGATTTTGAGGGCATTTAAATAAAAAAGAATTTTGATTTTTTTAAAGACAAAACCCAAATTTTGCACAACTCCGAGATAGCCATTTGCTATCTTTTGACGTTTTTCGATTGCATTTTACTCATAATATGTAATTTGTACGGCCTGCTAAGTTTGGCTGATTTTTGGGTCAAATTCGTGTGTAGTGACGTCACTAAATTAGTTATATCTCGATTTTGTTCCGACGAAAATGCTTCATTTTTGCACAGAGACGTAAAATTGACGTAGAAGAAGGAACCTGAAGTTCACGTCAATAGCGCTTTTGGTTTTTGAGCTATTGCGAAAGTTCGTCAGGGGGGGGGGGGGCAAAAACGCCCCCCCCCCCCAGCAATGGCGGGTTAAAAGGTGGCCGAATGTTTGTTTCACACCGGGAATGTGACACATTTTTCAGGAAAATCGCACAAGTTGTAATACCCGTACAACCAAAAACGTATTCGCGAACAGCACAATCCAAAGCGGACAGGACCCTTGACAGAACAGATTGTAATTATTGATACGTTCTCATCTTTATCACCTAGACCGATGAGTGTGACGCTTAAATATTTTCGGTGTGTGATGTGGGCTTCATAGCTGATGTCTAGTTTGGTTTCAGAGAAATCGCAGGGGTTGCCGGCTTCAGTCAATTGGGGTTTTTCACCTCTAGTGGCCAAGCCAATGAGTGTGCCGCTTAGATATGTTAGGTGTGTAATGAGGGCAACATATTGCTGGTGTGAATTTCAGCGAAATCGTAGGGGTCGCCGGTTTGAGTAATTTCTATGTTTTCACCGCTACATAGTGGCCAAACCAGTGAGTGTGCCGCTTAGATATTGTAGGTGGTGATGAGGGCACCATAGAGGTTGTATGGTGTGAATTTCAGCGAAATCGCAGGGGTCGCCGGTGGTACCCAAAAAAAAAAAACGTTTCACCTCTAACGGCTACACGGCTGAGTGTGCCGCGGTAATATTGCGGATATGAGGTCTAGACGTCATAAAGGACCTGTGGTGTCACTTTGAGTGAAATCAGAGGGGTAGCTGAATGCGTTTTTGAATGCGAATGCGTTTGCAACATGATTTGCGTTTGCTCAGTGAATGGCGTTCGGCTGAGACCCCAGTCAATACCGGGTTAAACCAGCTAGCATAGACAACCACTGGACATTTCAGACA